>JAUMHH010015575.1:0-10912 GCA_032359455.1 Chlamys rubida
GACATACCTTCTGTATATGTAGCCTACGACATACCTTCTGTATATGTAGCCTATAACATACCTTCTGTATATGTAGCCTATAACACACCTTCTGTATATGTAGCCTACAACATACCTTCTGTATATATAGCCTACAACAAACCTTCTCTACATGTAGCCTATAACATACCTTCTGTTTATGTAGCCTACAACATACCTTCTGTATATGTAGCCTACAACAAACCTTCTGTATATGTAGCCTACAACAAACCTTCTGTATATGTAGCCTACGACATACCTTCTGTATATGTAGCCTACGACATACCTTCTGTATATGTAGCCTATAACATACCTTCTGTATATGTAGCATATAACACACCTTCTGTATATGTAGCCTACAACACACCTTCTCTACATGTAGCCTATAACATACCTTCTGTATATGTCGCCTATAACATACCTTCTGTATATGTAGCCTACAACACACCTTCTGTATATGTAGCCTATAACACACCTTCTGTATATGTAGCCTACAACAAACCTTCTCTACATGTAGCCTATAACATACCTTCTGTATATGTAGCCTACAACATACCTTCTGTATATGTAGCCTACAACACACCTTCTCTACATGTAGCCTATAACATACCTTCTGTATATGTAGCCTATAACACACCTTATGTATATATATAGCCTACAACAAACCTGTATATGTAGCCTACAACAAACCTGTATATGTAGCCTACAACATACCTTCTGTATATGTAGCCTATAACATACCTTCTGTATATGTAGCCTACAATATACCTTCTGTATATGTAGCCTACAACACACCTTCTCTACATGTAGCCTATAACATACCTTCTGTTTATGTAGCCTACAACACACCTTCTGTATATGTAGCCTACAACACCTTCTGTACATGTAGCCTATAACATACCTTCTATTTATGTAGCCTACAACACACCTTCTCTACATGTAGCCTATAACATACCTTCTGTATATGTAGCCTACAACACACCTTCTGTATATGTAGCCTACAACATACCTTCTGTATATGTAGCCTACAATACACCTTCTGTATATGTAGCCTACAACACACCTTCTGTATATGTAGCCTATAACACACCTTCTGTATATGTAGCCTATAACATACCTTCTGTATATGTAGCCTATAACATACCTTCTGTATATGTAGCCTACAACATACCTTCTGTATATGTAGCCTACAACATACCTTCTGTATATATATAGCCTACAATATGTAGCCTATAACATACCTTCTGTATATGTGTAGAGCCTATAACATACCTTCTCTACATGTAGCCTAAAACACACCTGCAGCAAAATGGAATACTTTTCTCTCACAGCACATCTGACAGAGATAACCGTTAGCCACATTGCATGACCATCAAACCGTTTGTGCACATTTCATCTGTAATATTGATGTTACCTGGACTTAATTAGGTCAGAATTACACTTGAAGCACTTTTTGTTCGACTGAAGTTGTACTTTTATTAAATCGATGCTTTCCATGGACATATTTACGGAAATGTTAGTAAACCTCAAAGAAATCTTTGATTAATGTTGTACCATAAAAACGGGTGTTTTAAAGCTGAGTTAAATAAGCAGAAATTTTCTTGAAATGTGTATATAAAGTTAGATTTTTTAAAAGTTAAACATTCAGGGTAATTACACATATCTTCCAACTTTGAAGTATAAAAGTATTCAATATATCCATCATGGGCACTTATTACTCACACAGATTTCATTTACCAGATCGGAAATTCTCCTCATAACAAAACGATTATAGTACGGAGTATCTAATGGACGTTTAATGGCGGATAGTTATAGGTGCTAACATTGGTTCAGGTTTTTAAGTTTTCACAATTAATGTTCTTACATA
Organism: Chlamys rubida; assembly: GCA_032359455.1. Taxonomy (NCBI): domain Eukaryota; kingdom Metazoa; phylum Mollusca; class Bivalvia; order Pectinida; family Pectinidae; genus Chlamys; species Chlamys rubida. The sequence continues at coordinate 1,886 of JAUMHH010015575.1, forward strand.
CAGACCACAATAACCTGACTTTATAGCGCTTAAAACCGGAGATGTTTTTAATTTAAATGTTTTACTGGTTTTTGTAGAAATATTTGTGGTTGTCTGAACCTTGCGATACCATCAATACTCCTCGTTAAACAGGAACATTGTGTACTGGAATACCGTTCTTGTGACTGATGGCTTAAAAGGTAGCTTCCCCTACCCTATCATCAATGATGGATGGGTACTTAGGGACCCACACAGCCTTTTAGGGTACCTATAATTCTGCACCCCGGTCATGATTTAAAGGGGTAGGCTTTTACGGTTAAAATGATCTAAGGAGCATTTTAATATATAGGGAGAAATATATAGTTAGATTAGAATGGATAACCTACTTTCCTTTATTTTTAAATATCTGTATATGCAAGTTCGCAAGTTAATTGTAATAATAGATTTAAAGAGCTAATGTTTTCATTTTAATAAATAAAAATTACTGTATCTTGTGTTTCACTCTTTGCTTCATACTTCCCTTATTGACAAAGGAACGTACCGTGTCAGCAGATTATTAAAATGGATTTTCTATTGCTATTATCAAACTTTTTTTTTAATTAATTGGATAAATTTACAGAATTTTCAATAAATGAAATTGAATATTCATTAATAATGTCCATGAATAGTAATACTTTGACTGTTTAAATTATATCAATAAGTGTATTTGTCAGTTAAATTGTCAGTCTCCCTGTCCTATATTACCTACATAGGATTTGATTTGGTAAACTTTGTCCTCTCCCTGTACATCAATGTGAGAGTACTAAACACAATAGAATGTCCACGTACTTCACTCAGTACAACTGATAAAGATACACAGAAATGTGAACAGAATTAAGTCTTTTTTGTTTAATGCCACACATTTCAATGGGATGTATTTCACAGAAAACATTTCATATTTCAAAAGGATTTTATAGGATCTGTTCCATTTGTTGAGCCTACCAGCTGGTGACTGTTATGTAAGTAATGTTCTCTGAATGCTCGTGTTTCTCCCTTTGAAGATGATCCTAGCATTATCACAATCAAATAATCATCTCATTTTTAAACAAACAGAAAATATCCTGATTTTTTCATCTGCCTTCTTCTATGACAAGGCTGGTTGTTTCATGTTATTCCTGTGAAAGGAGACGGGGGCCCTTTGGTTGTGTAACTTGTGTTGTGTTACTAATAACAATGCAATAATCTATTCTCCTTTGTACTACTGAACACCAGCACATAACCACAGCCAAATCATGTGTTACCGGACCAGCTTCCCACTCGCATACCTGTTCATTGACTATTACGTTTAGACCTATGATTTAAGTATCAGGATTCAGGGGATTCTAAGGCAGGCTGGTATTTGATGAGTACGTGAATGTGAAAGGATGACTTTGAAATCTGACTGCTGATGTCATGCTGCAGATAAGAAAATGACAGCTTGTTGGTAATATAGGAAAAATGACCAGAAAGGGAGGGCGGCCATCAGTCCTGTTACATCAATCCCCTGGTATCAACCTGTATCATCAATCCTTTAACATAACTTCTGTGTCATCACTCCGGTGTGTCATCATTCCTGTGTCATCATTTCTGTGTGTCATCATTCCTGTGTCATCACTCCTGTATGTCATCATTCCTGTGTCATCACTCCTGTGTGTCATCATTCCTGTGTCATCACTCCTGTGTCATCATTCCTGTTACATAATTCTTCTTTCATCAATCCCGAGAAATTAATCTGGTGTCATCATTCCTGTGTGATCAATCCCCTGACATCATTCCTTTGTCATCAATACCCTGACATCATTCCCCTGACATCAATCCCATGACATCATTCCCCTGTGACATCATTCCTGTGACATCATTCCCCTGACATCAATACTTTGTCATCAATACCCTGACATCCTTGACATCCATCCTGTGACATCATTCCCCTGACATAAATCCTGTGTCATCAATCCTATGTCATCGATCCAGTGACATCATTCCCATGACATTAATCCTGTGTCATCAATCCTGTGTCATCAATACCCTGACATCATTCATGTATCATCATTTCTGTGACATCAATCCCCTTATATCATTCCTGTGTCATCATTTCCCTGACATCAATCCCGTGACATCATTCCTGTGTCATCATTTCTGTGTCATCATTCCCCTGACATCAATCATGTGACATCAATCCCCTGACATCAATCCCGTGACATCAATAATAAATTATATAAACATCAATCTGGATTGGTAATGTTTAAGTATATTTCACATCAGTTGTTAGTGAAAACATCATAAAGTGTAGGTTCTGTTGTTAAATACATTAGTTAGAGTGCTAGTGAGGCTCCAACCTTACAAATGTTAGTTTTACTGTACGGTCAGTCTGTTCTAATGTAATTGAAACTCCACAGAGTTTTATTCAGTATTTTGTGGTAAAAACAACATATGTCATAAAATTACATTGATGATAATACATGACATGTAAAACTTACTTCATTAAACGGATATCAAACTGATGTATCAAACTGGACGGATATACCCATAGAAGTTACATCATCGTTGGAATGTGATCTTCCCTGAGTTATGGCTACTATAATAGAATATGACTGTTGGAGGGTCTGTACAAACATTTTGTCTTGGAGTGGCTAGGAGTTTTTATTTGTTTTGAGGAAATACCAGTTGAGGTAGTGTAACAGCTGTGTTCCGGGATTGTCCACATTCCAGTTTGGGAGTAGTATGATATATCTCTGTGATGACTAATGGCTTCAGTGGCTGGCTACAAGTCTTCGACCCACCAAGAGTTTCCTCAGGTCTACCTGTCCGAAGGTATCTCCTATCAGATAGGGGGCAGATAGCGAATGGTATGTGACTTGTATCTGACGTTTTTGCTGGGGTATCTGACATTTTTGCTAGGATAATCACCTCGGATTCGTTTGGAAGCTGACGGGTGCTATAAGCCATCATAGAGAGTGTCTCTCAGCGGCTGTTATTTGGATCAACAGGGATTGTTAGAGCACAGAGACAGTTTCTTTGTGGGTTATGTGTTTTGTGTTGATAGTCCAGGACTTTTATCAGATAAGAAGTTGTTGTTTGGACCTAATTGGTGGAGCTTCCTTTGTTTCATATTTACAGTCCCAGTTTTATCCAGCATTGTTATCACCAATTGAAAAAGTCCAACATTCACATTGAAATTGTTTCAACTCATAAAAATGTATCATGTATTTTAAATAGTCCAGTCCATATTTAGAGCAAAATAAAAGTTAAAGCTAAAAAGGATTATCAATAAAGTTTGAAATGACAATACCAGGTAGATTGGCTAAATAGAGAGGGAGAGTATGCGTATTTCAGCAATCTCACTTTTTGTACAGAACTCGTACATAACATTAAATGTGTCAGAAAATCATTTCTCTTAGAAATAAATAACACAAAATACAAAGAAAACATGGCTCAGGTGAAAAAGTAAACAGGTATTTTACAAGAGAAACCAAAATATGATATTTGCTTTCCAAGAGACCCCAAAACCATGGCCACTACAGCATGGCAAATTGCTGCAAAGCTGCAATTTCTAAATGGTGAAAAAATGTCAATATGTATGATTTTAAAAGAGGAAAAACCCCTGTGTACACATCTAGAGAAAAGTTTGTCTGCATTAAATAACTATATAGTTAGTTCCATCATCTTGGGATTGTACCACTACATAACTGACGCTTTGTTATGTTACAGGAGTTTGAGTGTGGGGTCAAGTTTGGTGGCAGCGACAACAACAAACAGGAATGGTCATTTACTCTCTACGACTTTGATGGGCATGGCAAGATTACAAAAGAGGTATGTATTGACAGCGCAATCCTTCAAAGGTTTTGATAACTAAAGAAGTCAATAACTCTGCTATTAAAAACAGATATTAAAAGCTATTTTCATAGTTTTGGATCTGTAGATAAACATTCTGAATCTCAAAGTAAATAGTTTCAGTATTATGGCTGAAATATGCCAAAGTTTAAATTAGAATTTCGTGTGTGATATACCAACAATAGCTAGCTACAGGGGTTCAAATAATTACCTTATTGGCGTTGTTTACCAACAATAGCTAGCTACAGGGGTTCAAATAATTACCTTATTGGCGTTGTTATTCAGATCAGAAATTAGTTAAATATTTTACAATGTACCAATTTGGTTAGAATCTTTCTGTAAGTTACATCTCATATGGTAACTGAATAGGCTACAAAGGACTCTAAATATTTGTGTTGTAGAGGAACTGTGTAAATGTCATTATACTGGATTATTTTGAATAAATATATTATGAAGAGAATATAGACTATAATTTAAATCTGATGTTCAATCCAATTGTTTTAAATGAAATTTTGTTGAATTAAAATATTAGGGTGTTAAAAAGTGTATGTGTCATTAGAAAAGCTCTAACAGTGTGTCATTAGAACAGGTAAGTGGAGACAATACGGTAAATGTGCACTATTACGGAGAATCTAGTCGCATATAGAACGTGTTGACACCTTTTGTACATGTTACTGATAACAGACAATGAATATTGACTGTCAAATATGATTCATGGATTTTTTTTTAGAGGAGTAGCAATAGTCAGACAATAAACACAAAACTGACACGCCATTGTTATATGGCATCCATTGATGATGTATGATAGGAGACAGATGCTAGACGTACAAAACTGCCAACAATCGGGGCATCACCTAGTATGGAATCCCTGTGTGTTTACCACGTATTACCTGTGATACACAACAGTGTGAAGGTGTCACCCTCCTGCCAGGGTGTCAGTTTGCATATTAAATGGCAATTTACATAATATTGTTATTATGATTAGCCTTGCATTTGTTGTGGAGCTGTGACACAATGTCAAATCAGTTTGTTGCATTAAACATTGATAAAGTCAATATTTTGTACATCAATTATAATCTTCCCCCACCCTACTCCTCCCATCTCCCTTCTTGTTATATAACAAAAGATTGTCATTTGAAAATGATCTGATTCTGGCTTGTTTCAAACAAAAAAAATCAACCGCCAAATTAAATTTTTTCATATTTTTACAGAAGTATGTGTAGAAGGGATGAGAATGACAATGAGATAATGCCACTATACCAAAATAATTATTGAGGAAGATTTTTTTTTGGGGGGTTATTTGGTTTCTGCTTCACTGTGGTCAATAGGTCGTAGGTACAGTTAATGTTGATCTATGATTGGATGATAGGTATATTGTGTTGATTGGTCAGTCTGCTGATAGCTCAACTTCACCTCCTCATGACCTGTCAGGAAACTTGTCTGTCTCAACTAGCTTTCAACACAAAATATATGCCACTCTCTACTAATGAGAAACCTGATACGGGACAGTCTACATAAAAAACTTGGGAAATATGGCGGAAAGATCATATGTCTAATTGGATTAGCAGAGTGTCCCATTAAAATACCAAAAACTACTAAATACCTAGGTGATTTTGAAATATTCTGCTGAAGATTTAAACAAAATTAGGGAAAAAGTGATATTTTATTATTTTAATTCTAGTGCTTTTCAAAATATGACAATTGTCTATAATTCATTTTGATAAGAAGGTTTTTAGCAGTCAAGTGATTGAATGTAATAAAAAATAAAGAGCAATTACTGCCTTCTCATATCTAAATCTGATAATTTTGGAATAAGGTCTGTTTGGAGCTCATACTCAAATGTTTATTTAACAAGGCATTAAAAAGAGTGAAAGTTTTTACATATCCGAAATAAGTCCAGTTCATATTAAAAAAATCAAAGGGTGTGGTACATGCACATGTCTGAATAACAAAAATGTGTGAAGTCTGAAATTTCCTGTAAAAGATAATTACAAAAATATGTGAAATCTAAATAACACAGTGTTAATGAAACTCCAGGCTCATTAATGAAGTAGACAGAGCAGAGGGCAGCCCCCATGTTCCAGGTCGTTAGTGTACTGGGCAGCCTTCCAGCCTCTGCAAATTATTTTCGATTTTCATCTCAGGGTGATGTGTACCAAATTTCATGAGGGCAGTGCTTTCTGTGTAGTGATAACAGTCAGTGTTTTGGCCAGTTTATTGTTACTGTCAGATCTCCAAGAGAGGAGATGGGAGTTTGTTGTCCTGACCCGCACACAGACAGAAAGAAAAAAAGATCTAACAGAACTTATCAAACGTGCAGGCTTGTATGCATGTATGTGCATACATGTGTGGTAAGGACTGGCTATGTGGATTCCAGCATCGAACATTATAATAACAACTGCAAACCAGCGAAAATGTTGGTTAATTCAACTGCTTTTAAATTTCAAGCAGATACATATTTTGCATAGTTACATGTTATTGTGTGCAGCTAGCATTTCGGAAAGTCATTTCATGTTCTGTGGTGATACAAACATTGATTAATAACAGCATGACCTTGGAATGGGTTCCATGTAAATGTAGTATCCTCATCTGGATGTTGTACACACAAAGCACATCTGTACCCTGTGGTATTTTGTGACGTAATTGTTTACTTAACCTGCTCTGTTACTGCCATTTCAGGATCTTGCCAGCTTGCTGAAGGCCCTGTATGATGCTGTAGGGTCATCTATCAAAATACCTTCAAACGGAACCAAAACGCTCAAGTTACGTCTGACGGTGGGACACGATGGCTCCCAGTTGCCAGGCAACCGGACGTCACCTTTAAAAGTGAAAGACTGTGGGAAAGACAAAGTGAAGGAAGTTTCAAAATCAAAAGACTCTCCTAAATCAAAAGAATTTTCCAAGTTGAATAATCTGACAAGAACTCATGTTCAAATGCCAATTAAGTGCAACAATGAAAATAAAGGGCAGTCTTCGACAGTTGTGAATTCATCGACAGTTGTGAATTCATCGACAGTTGTGAATTCGACAGTTGTGAATTCATCGTCTTGTCAAGGTCAAGGAGTTAATCAGACATCTTGCCAAGGTCAGGTAGTCAACAATTCTTCATGCCCAGGTCAAGGGGGCAATCAGAGATCTTGTCAAGGTCAAGGTGTCAGCCAGACATCCTGTCAAGGTCAGGGGGTCAACCAAGGAACTTGTTCGGGACAGACGTGTACTAAAAGGATACAGCTGACCTCCGAGGAGCAGCAGGAGCTTGCGGAACTGGTTCAGGAAAACATGGAGCGTAATCACATAAAACAACTTCGGTAGGTATCCAGAAGGCAACTTCAATTAATGTACAATGCAAGTTTGTGAGTCCAGACATAGCAGTTTAGCAGAAGAAATAATCTGAAATATCTTAGTTACCAGGTAAAATGCTGTGTGTAGGCCTTCTCAATACTGTAGATTTACCTGACTTGAAGTAATGATTCTCTGAGGTTGTGGTCAACGTGTCATGTACACAAAGTTTGTAGGATTTGGATATTAAACAAAGATTTGCTTAATAAAGGTTTTAAATTAAATCAATTGTTTAAAAAAAAATCAAAATTTAAAAAAGATACTTATTGTTGGAAAACAGTTAGATAAACTAACATGCATACCAATACACAAAATTTTTCATAGTAACAAAGTTAGCCTGCTTAGTGATAAAAGGTCACTTGGTTCACCTAATAAAGACTTTGTGAGAAAAAGATGACGGTAAAAAGGACTTCAAATATTAAGGTCCAACACTTACTTAACCCCATTTCTTTACATTCTCGTTTTTCTAACAAATATTTTCTGTCTTTTTTCATATCTATTATAAGGTTATTGGATACGGATTGGAGAAATTTCAATTTTATGCTCGTTCGTCTTTATAAACGTTATCTTTCTAGTATTGATCAAGAAAACTCACGATATGATTTATTGCACCTTGTATGAAAAGATGAAAGCCAACTCATTTTGTACAGGTGGGGGATTCTTGTGATGAGCTATGAAAGCCCTTCCACAAAATGATAGGCACTGAATGGTTTTATGAGGACTCAATGGTGGTCATCAGTGTGTACAGGACTATGGGTGGTTACAAGGATCTCACCGAGTTTTATTAGAAATAGCACTGTCAACAGCTGTGTCGAACTAAATACAAAATTGGGCTACTTTGAAAGTGGCCCAGCAATATTCTTTCATGCATTTTGTATCAAGTGATGGCTTTCTATTGTAACGTCGGGACAGATAATATCTACAACACGGGATGAAAGTGATCCAACATGGGTACATAATAAGTGGTTAAATATATATTTCAAAATCGGCCAATTTTCAGCTGTGGTTACTGACTTGGTAAATGTAAACACGTGTTGTAAGCTTCGTCATAATTTACTGCATTAGCAATTCAGCAGAAAAAAAAGTCCAACAAGCTTTTAACGCTCTATGGATGTTTAGATAGGACGAAATAAATGGGCTCTGTACTTCGCTGTGTGACAGCTGCGTCACTTACAGGTTTCAAATAGAGACAATTTACATGATTACACCGCAAGTATTTTTAATAATTTTTAGCCGTGGATATCTTCTATAAGCATTTGAGGTAAAACAGTGAAACTGGCAAGACGAACAGGTTTTATTGATGTGTTGCTCATAAAACAAAGTTTTTGGACTGCCCTCTAAAGGGGAAAGTCAGTCTTCTGATGACCTAGACTACTATAATAGTACTTTGTATTGAAATTTATCACTGAACAACTTTTCAGCGATTATTCTCTGAATATTCGACAGAAACCTTGAAATCTTATTTTATTGAACTTGTAGATGAATTCCAGGAAAACTCTTTCAGTGTTCATGTTGAATTTGTCATTTCCAGTTGACATTTATATTGGCTATGAATGCTAAATAAAATATTTTAATACTTACATTTACAATTTTTCAAACATTTAATCTCATATAAATTAATATTTCAAAAGCATTAAGTTCCAATAAGTGTATGTATCATGGTGTGTGCTTTCTAAACAAATAGAGGAGCTACAATACAATACAATACAACACAATACAATACTTTATTTAATGTCGGATATTTAAGAACATTTAACATTAGCTATTAAAAGCTATTATTCTGACAACATAAGTAAGAAGCATCAATTCAAGAAATTACATATATAAAAACATTATAAAACATTAACAGAAAGTGTTAAA
>JAUMHH010015586.1:0-10912 GCA_032359455.1 Chlamys rubida
CACTCTGGAACGGCCGTCACTACTATCCAGGTGGACTCGCGACTCGTCCGTAAACAAAATGCCTGCCCAATCCCGTCAAGTAAATCGCAGATGCCTTCTGCACCAGTCCAGATGTGCTACACGATGACGTGACAGAAGAACTGGGGGGATTCCTGGTCATATATCTAAAAATTGTTCCTCCATATGCTGGTACTTCCTCATCTCTTCCGTATGCCGCCTCTAATATGTCCCAATGGTACCGTGAGGTCTACCACCAGAACCTGCTTGGAGTTTTAGGATCTCAGCACCATGGATCAGCGGTTTGGTGTAGAATCCATCTCTGCTGAGAACTTCATCATTTGCTTTGGTGATTGTCAGCTTTCATTTCCAAGTTTTCTGCTGTTGCTAGTATCCCGCCTCTCATCAATCTGCCATTTTTCTTTTGTCCTTACTATCATCAATTGAGATGAAAAACTTTGGTCCTTTTTATGTCTACCATTTTCTTCCTCCTTGCATTGCCAATACTCCCTGCTACCTCCTTGAGGCGACAGGTATACTTGGATTTCCCAGAATGATTTTCAATCTAATCTGGCTATCATGCCTCGATCACCACCATTATCGCTGACAAAAAGAGACTCACTTTGGGGAAATGTATAATTTTCGATATTTATGTATACGAGCTTGCCGGTCGTTGAAAGGGGGGAAAGCCAAGACTTATTATGGCAGTCATGCAGGGTCTCCAAGGACGACAACATTAGATTATTGAGTCAATATCATAACTAAAAGAAAGAACGTCATTTGCAGCACAAGCATATGCAGGCAAGTACTTAAACGACGCATGTTGATGAAGAACATCGATCAGACAAGGTAAACGAAAAGACAATGGTACAATGGTACAAAAAATATGGCAAAGGACATCAGGAATGCAAAGGTTGTCGATACCCATGAGAGAAGATAAACATGGTCGAACACCTGGCAGCACGAAGCAATCCGAGTTTCAGCTCCTCTTAAGACTGGGATACCTGTCAAAAACATTAACAATTTACTAACAGTAAACCTCCACATAAGTGAGGCCTAACAGACAGCTACAATTGCAATCTACGTAGCAGGCCAGGGAGTAGCGTTATCCCAATGCACGTCTGCCCTCATCCAAGGACGTTTTATGGGAGATAAGCTAAGGTCCTAACTAAGTTTTTGTCCAAATATATAGCTGTAACAAATTCTTAGGTCCCTGTGGGTGAACCTGTGACGAAGAATTTTTTCCATATATTGTCAAACAAATCTCCCAACCTGATATTTTTATCGGGTCTTCTCCGGGGAGGAAATGATGTAGAACTCAATGAAGAAATAGTCTCCTACAGCGACTGGTTGGAGACGATCGATAAAAGAAAAAAGAAAATATAATGTGTGCAAATGATATCTCAGAGTGCTAGAGTGGTACCGTGTGTGTTGATCGTCCCGGTTGTGGGTTCTTAACCCGTCTCATAGAATTAAAAATATATATAATGAGAATGCAGTGAATGAGATTGATCAAGTTCTAATGTCATAATGGTTTGAATGTGTTTTAAAACAAGGACATGTGATAACGCGTGAGTTAATTGCTATACCGATTACAACACCATAAATTATGTACTTTAATATATATTTGAACATGGAAAATATCCCATTACACAACATACTGTAGAAGTATACTCTTGTTAATTACTCAGCGTTTCGTTCCAATCGGGAATCGAGGGCACTTTCCGTAAACGAGAAAATACCGTCAGCACTGTCCGTTCGTTTACGGAAAGTGCGACAGTTCGCGATTTCATTTCGTTCCAAATTGCTCCCAAGCGCACAGGATTGCATTTAGTATTCCGATCCAACTTCCGGTGGTACTTCCTCCCGCCAAGTTCGAAGATGGAAAAGCGTATCGTTTGAGTTGTAACCATAATAACTAGATAATTCAAGATGACGGAAGTTGTAAATGAATCTCTGGTCCTCAAACCTTTCGACAAATTACCGTTACTTCATACAGCAACGATTTTGGTAAGCATATCTGTCAAAACTTGTACATTTTAGGTAAACACACTGACACGTGAATCTGGCTACCTGAGATGTTGCATTCCCACTGTTCGTGAATTACAGTTAGCAACGGATATGAGAATGAGAGCACCAATGAAGTTGGGTTTGTTGTATGTATCTTATAGCCGACCTGTGTTTTAAAAGAGGCTTAGAAACAGTTCAAGATAGTAGGCCAAATAAAACTGTGTTTCCCGTTTTGGCTCCAAAATAATAGTGCATAAAGGTAGGTTGGAAAAACATTTTATTTTACTTTTTTTTCTGGTGAAGAAAATCTCCTGAATACCACCGTGAATGTTAAAAATATGTTATTGTTGTAATAAACAGTATGAAGGGCACCAAATATATAATTTTGTATTCATGTAAAAAAAATAATCCCTCCTTTCCTAGTTTTTGTGTTGAGCAGGCCCAAACGACACATTGAAGTAAATTATTATCTGACCCACTTAAATGTTTATGGAATAACCAACGTAAGTTACAGTACCATCAGTGTTATATTTCTAAATTATCCATACTCCCGGACACTCTCTTAGCAATCCAAACTCTACTGATGGTCACCAGAGTTATGTTCTCAACTGCCATCAGTTCAAATTAATTGACCAACAAAATAATTATAAGTACATTTATATTTACAACACAAGTTTTTAATAGTCATAAAATATACAAGTCTTCACCAATGTGAACTCAATCTCTCCACTCCAAACTTATTTCCAACTATAAACTGAAAAACTACACAGATCTACAAACTACAGCTAAAACTACTATTATTACTAACTTCCTAATTCTCACTTTAACTTTTAACTTTATAATGCTCACTCTCCTCTATATCTCTAGATCTCTCAACTCTGTTTCCCTAACTCAACCTCTTTCTCAACTCTCTTCTCCTTTGACTCCCAAGCTGAACCACCTTACTATCGGTCCCTTAGCAAAATCCTACATTGAAAATTTTGATACATTAAAATTGTTGATGCTGCTGAAATCCTGCTAAAAATCGACCCCTATACGACTAGCTTAAACTGGCCATAAATCCTGCTAAAATTGACTCCAGCAGTTAGCATCAGCTGGAGGCACAAAAACCGACATCACCGACTGGAGACTACAGAGGGTCACACTTATTTACAGATCCCAACCTATAGCAGTCTAAGCACAATTATCTACAGCTACTTAGCTACTATCTTCAAATCAATCTGACATTGACCACAAGCCAAGGCTAATAAAATTGCTAGCAAATTATATGTACACTTTTAACAATTAAACGGCTAATAAAGCATAACAGTGACTGTGAAAAAACAATAAAATGTATTAGGGGCGGCATAAAAAAATAGGGTCGGTCGGGAAATGGGAAACAGTTATATTTTTATAATATTTTTAGTATGATGATTAGATAGTGTCACAGATCAAGTTTGGTAATCATTCAAGGTACACTAATTAAATATGTAAGGCTATGACCATTGTTGAAAAAGTTGATTGGAAATATTACTTTTTGTCTGAAAAGTGACATTTAGTTAAAGAATATTTGTGAACATGCAGTCTTTAATATTGTAAATAATAAGATAATAACCACAGTCATAATGTACTTGTAGCCAAGCTGGACTGGGTTCGCGACCAGGTTGCTCAATTGGCAGAATGTCCGTCAAGAGTTCAGAGGGTCCCAGGTTTATTCCTAGTTTGGCTGTGCATTTATTCTTTCCTGTTACATGGATGCCTGTGACTAACCCTTAAGTCAATATCAAGTATCGGGTGTACACTTGACAAGGGAATCTCAGAACCTCGATTGTAAATAGTGTTGTCCTCAGGACTCAAGACTTCGTAATAGGAGGGAGGATATAGCAAAACTGGACTGGGTCATTTGTCGGTGACCAGACAGGTAGCTCAATTGGTAGTGTCTGTTTAGAGTTCAGAGGGTCCTGGGTTCGAATCCCGGTCTAGCCATTGAATGGAATCTGATCACTTTTGATGTCCAGACAGTTTTTTTAAAACCTTTCTTTTTAACCATTTTAGCTGATTGGGAGTGAGGGTGTGGGCAAACATGACCTGGCAAAGAGTATTGTTGGAATAGATACTGATGTGTCCTACCAAGTGTAAGTATTTATTTTGTATCCAGAGATTTTTGTTAATGAAACTGAACAAGACTGGTTGATTGCCAGTAACCATAGTATACTAGATAGCTCTGTTGCTTAAATGGTCCATCTAAAATTCAGATGTCCTGTTTTCAAACCCACTGCTGTTATGTTTTGTACATATACCTTGAATATACCTATGGAATAATGGGGTAAATATATAGAGTTTTAGGCCAAAAATTTGTTTGTTTCTGGTTATCCTTCCTACCCTCATTGTCTGTGCCCGCCCTAAACTTTTTTGGGGAATTTTCAAGGAAGCACTGTTACTCGAGGTCATTAAGTAACTTGATTTATGCATCCAATATGTAAAAGAATAATAAACACATCTTCAAGTATGGTTATATAAATCTAGTCTTTTAATGGCTGGTATCATTGCATCTACATGTCCATATTTATTATTGTAGTGGTATCAAATTAATGTTGCAATGGTGTTAATTTCAGACGTACAACTGTGCGCCTACCTCTCCCATCCATTAAGGAGACATCCAGACCACGCATCGACTTTGTCTGTTTCATTGTTGATCTAACTAACAAGGAAAGGTGAGTAACCTGGTAAAACTCTTAACTTTAAGTATAGAAATTTACAAGTAATAATATCTTGTTGACAGTTTTTGTAAAATATTATAAATAATAGTTCGAGGATCTATATACCGCTTTATCACATTCTAGTTCGTAGGTGGTCTCAAATCGTTCACAAATTATTATCCGTGGTTATAGGGCCTCTGCAACCAGCCAATATCTTTCTCAACTCCCTGGGAAGCATACAGCCGGTGCTGCCATTAAGGTGCCCACAGCTAGCATTCAACAATTCCAGCACTGCCCATGCAACCACATAATCATTTACAGCTGAGTAGACTGGAACAAGCAGAGTAAAGGATATTGTTCAAAGATACAACACAGTGCCTTGACGCGACTCAAACCCGCAATCCTTCTGTCACGAGCCCGGCGTCCTACAACTAGACTACTGTGTCTCCTAACACATGTATAATGAAAAAGATATCAAGTTATGCCTTAATTAAGTTTTGGGTGTCTTTGGATATGATATCAAAAGTCCAATGTATGATTATAGATATGGCCAAAAAATGTATGTTTCAGGTACCCCAACCGACCCTAGTTTTACCTTCCACACTAACAATTTTATTTGCACATGTCCCATTCAAAGGTATGGCCTAACACTAAACATATACCCTGGTATTATGATATGGACTGGTAATGATTGGACAGATGTGGTCAATGTTCAAACTGAATTATGGATATTCAGTTCTGCTTCTGGGAAATTGTTTGAGGTCATTAAATGAATTTCGACACAGAGATGTATGAATTGTACCTCTATAAATTGTTTTATTATACCTCTAGTGAAAATCCTGTAATCTGATTGGTTGAGACAAATTGTTCAATTTCACACTGTCACACTCACTTTAACATTAAGTCAATAGAAGGGTGCTTCTCAATGCCCTAGCAACAGGTGACAGTGGAAAATAGTGACCGCACAAAGTAGATACCCCTACGTTTACCTGGTATTTAAATGATACCCTACCCCTGCAAATTCAGGGCATAATTACCAAAAGGATAAGGAGGAACCCTATTTGTTATGGAGTCAAGGTCACAGTGACCCATTTTGTGTAAATCATTTTCAGATTCCTATGCAGAGCAAAATCTTTCTTTACACAACTTGATATTAAAATGCTGACTGCTAATATAATGTGATGAAAAGATATCATTTTAATTTTGGGGTCGAAAGGTCAAGGTCAAAGTGACCTGTTGCATGAAAATCATTTATCAAATCTGAATATCCTTTGATCAACAAACCTAAAATCTAATATGCTGACTACTCATTGAGTGACGAGGATTCCTATCACTTTTGAGGTCAAGGTCACACTGATCCATTGTTTGAAAAAAATCTGGATTGAACAAGATAGATTGTCTTTTCACCTATGGCTATGGACAGCTAGGATCTTGGAAGAAGATCCCTAGTGATTTTTGGTTCAAAAGTTCACTATAAAAAGTTTTTGAAAATGTATTCTCTTCACTCTAAATGGTGTACTGTTGTTTAAGAATCTTATTGTACAAGATGACTACCTATGGGTGAGAGGATTTCTATTGACATTTGATTTGATAAGGAACCCAAAGGATTTATGGAATACAAAGTCAAAGTGACATTAAGTGTTTTTGGTCTTAAAAGATACCTAGTAAAACAAATTGTGTTCATATTGTTATGACATTTACTGTACTTGCATTTCAAAGTGTGATGTGGGAATACTCAAGCTTAGCAGGGGACTAACATTTCTTGTCACTTACACCTATAAATGAAGTCAGTGGTAAAAAATGTCATGCAACATGCTTTACTCTGGAGTATTAATACGTGAAGTTATGTGACTCTAGCTGAGGTACTTAATAGTCTTTAAAACTCACCTAAATTCAAACACATGCAAGGTCACAAAATATGTTTCGAAACATAATTATACTCATCAAGGCAAATAAGCATGTGAATATGTGAAGTTATATGTGATAATGATGTTTTAACATCATGACCTGTGATGTATTGATACACATGTAAAGGTAGCTCTTTTTTTCAGTTTCAACAATATTGAAGAGTCATTGAAATACATTGATGGACGATACTTTCTGGGGAGAGCATGCTTTGTTGCTCTTAAAGGTATGCTTTAGCCATTTTTCACTTCTTTCGTCATCGGCATAAATCTTGAGTTTAAATGGTACTTCAACACTTATTTTTGTGTTTATATGTTAAATACATATTTCATGCTTTATTTTGGACATAAAAGTGCTTTATTTATTAATAATATTGTCAGTGTTTACTTTATTGAGGGTTTAACGCGAGACTCAAACCAGTCTGAACATGCATTACATCTATTTCACACTTTCAAACTGATGATTGCTAATACATGTTGTAAAGATAAATTACTGTGATTCCGAACTTTTGAAAGCAACAGCAGGACTGAGTGTGATATCTTGTTAATTTAATGATATTCTGAATATATCTTCTTCAAAGTGAAACATTAATTTAAACAGGGAGAATAAGGCATAGTGGTCCTCCACTGTTACGGTATCTGTGATCAATCTACAATTTATTTTCAATAGTCCTTTCAACTGTATTGCTAAAAACAATGGGTCCCACAATGTTAAATTTAAGTACCCTGGGTATTTCCAGAAATTCTACAAGTCTCTATAAATTAAACAATGCAGAATGTTAAAAGTTTAATTATTTATTTTCCAGTGAAAAACAATGCTTCACGATGCATTCATCTTGAGGTTCTGACCAGCCTCGCAGATCACTGTGGAGTTCCCATTCTGTACGGAGGATTGGAGGTTTGTAATCTCAGATTTCTCACCACATAATCAATTGTGATACTCTGAACTAGCATGATGTTTAACATAATCATATACACTCCTTATTTGTGTACTTTTGTTTGTGGAGTTATACACTCATTGTGAGCTTTTCTGTTAGGAAGTTCCATAATATTCTTTGGAACTTGTTACAAATTGTACCAGTGGTGAAAAGGTAACAGGTCCGTCTTAATACATTGTTATATTGAAAACAGTTCTCAAATTACCATAATAGTGATCTTGACCTTTAAGTGAGCAACCTTTAAGTGAGCAAAGTCAACTGAACTTAGTCAAAATATTTAACTACTTGGTTGTGATAATAAATGAGGCTATGCAAGAATGATGGCCGTAGCTTTAATGTAGTGCCAGTAAACTGAATATGCAGCATGCTCTTAAAATATTTTCCCCTACGATCATTGTGATACACTAAGCTACAAGTATGTTTATTGTTATTATCTTAATTGTTCATAATTACCAGTAAATTTGTAATACGGTAAGTACAGTTGTCACTTTTGCAGTCTTGGGTAGCTTCACACAGTGGTGTTAAATCCATATCAAAATATCCTTCATAATTGTTTTTTGTTCCTTTTATTTTCCATTTGAAAATTTTCTTTTTCTCAGACGGATGCAGAGAGCATGACATTAGCCCGTCAAATTCTGACCATGACGGAGATTGCTGCAGGATTTAAGAAAAATGTCACACCAGCTCTTATAGAGGCTACAAAGATTGCTTTCAATCTTTTATAAAATATTTCAAAAAAAGGATTTGAAAAGGACACTTATTCAATCTAACCGTATGTGAAATGTACACTTAAAGGTTGATGCAGGTTCATAAGTGTTAAATTGATGTGCTCGTGTGTTTCTTGAGTCTCTACTGCAAACAATATGAAGTAGTGTTTTGACATAAGTCAGCTACAACTGTGTGGTAGTGATGGAGAATTGACATCTTAAAATGAGTTACAAATACGTGAAAAGGATTCGAAAGATACATTTATATGCAAACATTAAAAAGACAATAGAAAGAACAAGACAATGTATGTTTATCCCTAAAATGATAAGTTGTTTCCTATATGTAAAATATTGTAAAGTGCAATACCAGAGTAGTTTATTAATGATATTCCTTAATTGTACATACAAACTGTATTAAATTTAATGAAATTGATTTATGTTGTTACTTGTTTTGTATTCTTATGTAACAAAGAACAGAGAATGAATAGCAATATCATGTCAGTATTTTTTTTTCTTATTTTAAGAATTCAACAAGACGTTTTTATTGGTCTCCAAATCTGAAAGTTCCTTCTGCACTTTAGTGGACCGAGTAATGCCAATTTGGCAAAATATTTCACACTAAATACCTTCTATATCTGTAGAAGTGATGTTAACAAAATGCAGATTACAAATAGTGAGGGGGTAGGGTTGGTTTGTTGATTGTTTAAGATGCTCAAATTGAAATAAACTATCTTTGACATATTTTTTTTAACTAAATATTAGGAATACTTATAATTATATATACGGTACATGTAATAAAAAATAATTATACATAATAAAAAATTAATAACACTTTTTTGTATATAAATATTTATTATGTAAGTTCAAGTGTATCACATTCATTCACTTCATCAAACTCCCATCATTTTCTCATGCAGTAAACAGCAGTGACAGGCCATTATTAAAGTAAATATTGATAAATCATCTTATATGTAGCCACCCTAGCACTACTACTATTGAAATTCACATGAATGATTTTGAACAATTTTAAAAGGACACAAAATCTTAATTGTTAAACTTAAAAAAAAAGCAAACACCATTATTCTAGGCCTCATACTGTATATTACCGAAACATTGTGGAGCTTTTATATTTATGAAACTATTTTGTTGAGGGTATAAACATCACCATTGATGGAGCCCTTGTACAGCTAAGAAGATTCAAACTTGACACTTGGTTGGTATTTTGGACTAGTATTTAACTGTTCATCTTTTGGCTATACTTACAACTGTAGTTTCACTTCAGCTATGAACACCATTAAAATATAGATACGCTGAAAGTTTTATATTATGCAGCAGTGCTCAATTCTGTAGAAGTTGTTTGTTTTTCATGACAGTGACCTTGCAAGTGAGTCAAAACTCAAGTGAGTCAAAACTCATTTATCCGGGGGGAAAAAGTGAGAGCCCTTAAGCCACCGAGCTACATGCCACATATCATGACTCAAGGCCATATATATGGCTCTGTACGTAGAAAGTGTTTAAAGCTGATCACTGATGTTGCTTTGATTTATGCCATAAAGCCATTTTAGGCTGTATGTACAGATATGTTTTACAATTTTTTCACAAACAAGACTTTTGTTAATTTGGTATTAAATCAAAACATCAAAATGAAAGTAATTCTCCCTCCTTTAAGATGGTATGCCTTTTAAATATTAAATTATAAACATTCTATAAAAGCTATATATATAATGCAGATTTCTATTCTCTTATAAAATACAAGTGATGGACGGAATCATATACAAGTTATGACAGACTATTTGTTTGGAATGTTTGCATCCACTTCGAGTACAGTACGCTAAATCTACATACTCCAATTACTTATGTTAAAAAATTTACATATGTAAAGTGGAATGCATCTGTCATAAAAGACTTTGAAGTAACTAATGGCAAAGATATATGTTCAATCATATTCATACACCATGATTGTAACAGCTATGACTATGTGAGGAGATTCTGATGGTAGGAGTCGTAGCCATCGTGCCAGTGGACCTCCTCTCCTGGAAGCTGCTCCAGGTCCGTAAACTGTCGCAGATGGAACTTTGTCACTTGGTAGTTCACCATTGTCCTGATGGCCAAGTAGCCACAAATAACCTCAAACAGTACAAACAGGGCCTCTATGATGTGAACTGCCCGCTCGAGTGGTAACAGAACCGCGTCGTCATTAAATGTCAACAGTAAGATGAGTGGAAACTGTATCAGTAATGTTAGCAACCAGGAACCAGCCAACTCAGGAACCTGTCGCATACAAACAAAAAACATGTCAGGACTTTACAAAAGGTAAGTAGATACACAAGAAGCTGAAAGCAAATAGCACATTACATACACTTCCTGCTACCAATTAGCCACTGCATGCCAAATTAATAAGGGGCAATAACTCCAACACATAGTAAAATAATAATTGGTTATCGTTCTTGAGCCGACATTTGCACCCTAATTAAGCCATGAAGGGATTAAACTCTGAAGGCTATGGTTGGATAATGTTGGTTATCAATTTTTTTTCCCCTGAAAATTGTCTTCAGGTTGGTAAGTATGGCAGAAATCAACCTTGATACTCTTAGGGGTTATGCTCACTTTTGCTCTCTGCACCCCTGGAATATGTCATAGCAAAATTGAAGGCACGAAGATAGCTGTTTGATTGGTCT
>JAUMHH010015597.1:0-10912 GCA_032359455.1 Chlamys rubida
TCGAAGGCTCAGTGTGGATGAGACGAGAAGACTAGTTTGATCCTTTGATGTACATCAAAACAATCTCGCGGTCGCGTAACGGTAAAATTGACTGGTTTTGAAGTCAGGTGTTGCTCCTCTATAATCTTCAAAGGACAGGTAACAGCGATTGGTCAGGGTTTGTGTTTTACCCTAGACCAATAAAATAGCATGCTGCCAGCCTTACTAATTACCACTTTTACTTTGATATATTCCAGGGTTGCAAAGAGCGAACGTTAGCGTAACCCCTGGAGTATCAAGGATGGTAGAAACAGGCTGTTTGGGTTCAATGAATGTAGGTGGAAACCACTGGGAATCAGCAGAATCAGTGGTGGAATTCGCTTGTGGGTTTCTTTATCCTCGAGAGGTGTAATTTGTTGTAACCTTGCAAACTGTTTTGTTGTCTTCTCTGTACGTCTATTACCAGTTTCAGTCTGTTTGACTTCAGCGAAATAATTTTATTTGGTTTTGGTTGACTGTCAGTGTTTGGTATACTAAGAGCCCGTTCAGAACTATAAATTGGCTTGGTTTATTTGTGCTTTACCTCCAATTGAAAGCCATGGTTATTTAAGGACGATATATTTTGGTGGTGGAAGAAACCAAGAGTAACCGGAGAAAACAATCGACATGCAGCCACTACCTGGCGACTGCCAAACATAGGCTTTGAGTCTGCGTCCCATTGGTGGAGGGCTAGTGTTCACAGACAGTGAGATGGCTTAATCATTTGGCCACCAAGGCCCCAGATCTAAAGCTGGTGTGTACAGTGATATGTAAGTGATACACCTTATGTTGAACAACTGACTTTGGATTCAAGATGGCTGCCCTGACCCATGATTGGATGATACATTAATGTCCGTAAGGTCAGTTATATTTGACGCATTTGAATATCATCATTTGTGATGCTACATTTACATTTGCTGGGGTAGTTGGTGCATTGGATTTTATGAAATTTCGTACTCACTGTCATCACTTGAAATACATTTCAATACATATTTTTCCATTTAGAAGGTTGTCATGGAAATTCAGAGGTATGAGTTAACATTTGAAATACAATTCTAGCTTTTTATATTAACGTAACAATTACCATGACCGATGATGCTGTTGATAAGCGCCATATTTAAATATCGAAAGGTCTGGGGATCACATTCACATTGGCAGAATTTTTTAATGGAAATTACAATTTATTTTCTTTCATAAATTATTCTTTGTTATAGTAAATGAAGAAAAAGGCCGAACAAATTGAAAATCTTTTTTTGTTGGAGATACAAGAAAGTGAATATGTGCTTGGACTTATTTCTATAAACTTACGAAGTTTATTCTTTATCCTTGAAATTGCATTTACAATAGTGCCAATAGTACTTTTTTTATTTACTGGGTAGTATAAATTTGAATGTGAAACATCAAATGTAACAAAAAATAAAAATCCAAACACTGCGTTTCTTGTAGAATTTATTATCAACAACAAAAAACCTCTGAAGAAACATGCAATAATAGTATTTGAAAGAAATTGAACTAAAAAAACTGAAGCAATGCTTTAAAGCATCTAGGTAGTGACTGATTTTACTGATGAACGACAAAATATTTGTATATAAAAGTATCTTCCATTGTATAACCATATGATCATAAAAACCTTAATAGCATCTTAATGCTGCATGTATTACAGGTAGAAAACACTGACTTCCACAACAAATTATGACTATATTTATGTCTTTATGCTTTAAATATAAATAAATTTGATCATCTTGGAGAACTCATACAAAAGCTACGTTTGTTTTTTAAGGATCCCCGTACCAATGTCAAAAACAGTAAGTGTGAATTGGAAACGTTTCTTTATGACTTGCCTATATTCGGAATGATATTCATCAGTTTGGTATGAATAATTAATGCTAAGTTAAATTTTAACACAAACAAAAAATTCAGTTGCTGTTTGTGTTCAAAACAAACTTAGCATTAAGACTTGACTATATTTTCATTCTAAAAAGAAAACCATACCTTGCAGAACTCTAGTAAAGAAATAATAATCATGAATAAAAAAAAGAAAAAAAAAATCTGAGTGTCTGAGATAAGATTTTCTGAGTGTTTGAGATCAGATTTTTAGACCTCTGACCACAGCACATTCTGTCTAACCAACTGAGCTACCAGGGCCGCTATCGTTTATCTCGATCCAATCGGTCGGACTAGTTGGACTAAGATTGTTCGTTTATGAAATAACGTCGGACCTAGAAATCTGATGCTGCTTTCAGGCGAGCCTTGACAAGGCCTTGCAGTTCCTGCATAAACATTTACAGATCCACCATGATATATACCCGAAAATGTTACATTTAAAAACAGACAAACCAGTCGTTCTGCTTAAACAACCAGGCCCCTGGTCAATAATAGTTCTCTTGCCCAGTCCTACGACACTTATATTCGAAACGAAAAAAAGGGGAAGGAACTGTTTGTAGGACAAACTACAATGGAGTTCTCTAGTGTTTTGCCCGTGTTGGGACAGGGATCCTTAATCCAGACGATCGACATACTTTTTGTAAGTTATTTACAACAGATAATCTCAAATTATGTGGTTTTGAATCTCAAATTATGTGGTTAAAATCTGTACTTGTTTCCATACCAATTGACATTATTAAAAATTTCAATAAAATATATACAAATTCAAACCAATCCTTATAAAGAAAGAAATTCTAAACATATCCGGTATCTAAAATTGAAATTATAGAATAATTAACAGAATGTTTGATAAGCTAATTACAGAACAGAGTAATACCGGGTATAGAGGCAATGCAATTAAAGATTTTTAACTATCTCTTATAATAATATTGATATCTTACAATCAGATCCACCTAACTTTTGTTTGTGCCCATATACACTGGACAATACTGTCGTCATTACATTTGTACTGATGAGTACTATGATATACATGTATATCGAAATCTACATATATGTCGTATGAGTGTTCTGTGAGATTGCATTTCAGTCGTGGTTAATGTAGCCCTATGGTTTACTCATAGTAAAAAGAAAAGTTTACACAAAATCTACCGGTATGCCCATATTTGCTCGTGAACATTTCCCGCTACATAGTATTGCAACGACTGAAAATTTCCTGCTACAAAGTATTGCCATGTTTACAAATTTCCTGCTACACAGTACAGTCATGACTGACAATTTCCCGCTACATAGTATTGTCACGACTGTAAATTATCTATATTAATTGCGTTGTTTTCTCCCACTTAACCAGATGGCTAGGTGACATAGTGAGAAAGAACATGATGATCATGATTAGAAGTAAAACAAAGGCCACTGATCAGGCAGAAAAAAGCCCTGCTGAACTAGTACCGTCATGCTAAGGTCATTCATCCCTACATTTTTAAAATGGACTTGCCCAGGCTTTGATTTGGTAAAGTTCAAATGGTACTTAAGGGTTGAATGGGTTAATTCTTTCACCCCTACATATCTAAAATGGACTTTCCCAATCTTTGATTTGTTAAAGTTCAAATGTGACTTTAGGGGTGAATGGGTTAATTCTTTCATCCCTACATATCTAAAATGGACTAGCCCAATCTTTGATTTGTTAAAGTTCAAATGTGACTTTAGGGGTGAATAGGTTAATACAATTGTACACCAGTCAAAACTAGGATACATTTATGGTATCTGTTAATTTTCAAAGTTTTGGTTTGGTTTGTTTGGGTTTTTTGCCTTGCAACAGCTAAGGTCATATGAAAAAAGTTATTTAAGAAAAAATCCTAATTAAGTTAAAAATAAAAAATCTAGTGTATCAAGGAAATTTTAATTCTGTTTTCTGCATTTTATGGTCTACGATTATAGTAAGTGTAGTCTCCCCTGCACTGCAATTCATATAAATAGCAGTCAAAACCCAAAACAGAACGAACATTATTTGAAAATTTGTTCACTATTGATTAAATGTGACATACAATATATATATATATATTTTAGGAAAACCTGTATATCAACTGATAATCGTCATTACAATACTTTTAAGCGGAAATTTCAATTATTGTCCAAGAACTGTCTAACACCTACTATTTTACAGTAAAAGATTACTATCCTAAACACGCAAAAACAGTAACAATTACATGTTTCCTGTGTATATTCCGGGACTATCCCCTTGGTATTTAAGTTTATATTTTTTTCTTTATATAAAAACCAAAAATTAAATATTATATAATTCATGTATTATCAGAATAAAAAGAAAATTACAAAAAAAATATAATTCATGTATTATCACTTGAATCATTCAGAAAATCAATTAAATTAAATGTCAGACAAATATTTGTTACCAGTCTTTTTATGTAAGGTACTGTGCTGTTTCTAAAGGTACACCTGGGTATTTTGTTTCAATTTACAGGAATCTATACACTAGTACACAATTAAAGACTTACCATAATATGAGTCGTTTCAACCTACTGTAAAAGTGGAAATTGTCACGGTGTGGAAATGTTTGCATCTTTCGCGTTGAGCAAACTTAGCACAAAAATACCCACGCGCGAATAATTATTTATAGATTTATAAATTTTAAATAGATATAAAATATATAGATTTCAGAACCATTGCCAATATAAAAATGTCTACACCACGATCAGTGTGACAACTTTTCAGAACGTAAACGTTTCCTGTTTAACAGTATTACCTATGGGCAGACTGCTGGAGCAGGTTCTAGCTCTCTGGTAATATTTAAACAAAATACTATAGTCTAGCTCCCGATGGGTACCCCTAGTGGGGGTATATAATACACAGTGAACCACGACACGCATTAAAAACCACCACCTGGGACTTAAACCAGATACATCTAAAGCTGTTTTAAATTCACAATACTGATGCATTTATGCGATACAAATATTGATTTCAAAATCATTTTGGCAAGCAACACTGTAAAGTATTAATTAATCTAACTAGACTTAAAGACATGAAGGAAATAATGATAAAAAAAATGAAAAATAAAAAATAAAAAAAACAACAGTTTGTACATTGTGAAAAACATTGACATTATTTTATGAAAAGTAAAGGTTTGTTGTTGGTTTGTAAAAGAGTAAATGGATATTGACATTGACAGATTTAACTAAATTATATGTCTCATTTTTACAATTTCAAAAAGTGTTCAAGCTCATTGATAATAAACAAAACAACTCAAAATGTTACAGTAACGGTAACTTCTCTGACTTGTCTGAGAAATTTTACTGGTCAAATATTCACACAAACATATCTTCTGCATTGAAATGTACAACAAGAATCTTTTCAAATTATACACATATACATGTACAGCGATATCATGAACGATCTTGCAAATTGAACACTGTCTCTCCCTCTTACCTGTGTATGCGAGATTAGTTCTTATCATACAATAGCTGTCATATATATTACTGTTAAAATAAAACATTTTCTTCAACAATTCTGAAAATATTTTTGGCACATCATATTTGCTAAGAAGAAAAGCATGTGAGAGAAACACACTTTCCAGAGTGAATGTTCAACCTGTTAACATTTCTCTATGTTGAATTAAGAACCGTACCTCAGAATGTTTTAGCCTGCAAGTTTACACATTTTAAAATTTCTCCAAACTATACATAGGAAGCTTTTGAACATCGTTTCATTAGGGATCCCTGTCCCAATAACAGACAAAACACTGGAGATTGCAATTGTAGTTGTTCTCGTGAATGCAGTTACTTCTGTTTAATTTCATTATGCATATTCTGTAGCGTGATTTGGCCAAGCTGCTACCATTGACCACCAGTTAGCTCAGTTGGTTTTTCGTGAAAGTACCGCAAGGTATGGTTTCTTTCTGATAATGATTTATCGAAGCTATAGGTATGCCCAAGAATTATATTTTTTAAACATAGGAATGGTAAAATCAGTCAAACCTGCTCAGGTGATCACCTTTAATAATAATAATATTATAATAATTTGAGGTTCTTATAAACCGCTTTATCACAACAGAGTTTGTAGGTCCTCTCAAAGCGGTTCACAAATTATTATCCTTGGTTATAGGGCCTTTGCAATCAGCCAATATCTTTCTCAACTCCCTCAGGGGAGCATTCAGCCAGTGCTGCCATTTCGGCGCTCACAGCTGGCATTCTACAATTCTAGCACTGCCCAACCACATACTCATTTACAGCTCAGTAGACTGGAACAAGCGAAGTAAAGTATCTTGCTCAAAGATACAACACAGTGCTGTACCGTGACTCGAACCAGCAACCCTTCGGTCACGGGCCCGGCGTCCTACCAATAGATCTAGACTACCTGTTATATTAACAGTCCTGTAACTGTATTAACACTGACTTTAAGAGACCAATTTTTAGACCTCCTAGTTATCTCTTAATACAGGTTTAATTGTGGTGAATAGTTTTGGCTAACTACATTATATTCTTTAAAATTCGAGTTTGAGGATGAGAATGGTTTTATGAAACCGGCTTGGTAAGTCTGTCTAGCAGTTAAAATAGATAGCAGCATTAACACATATGCTGGGAAGTACACATTTGATGGTCACTTAGATTTAAGTCGAAACTTTAAAATTTTGATAAAACATATTATTTCTCTTAGAACTTGCTCTACATTTGATGATATATAGATCATCGATATCAGTATGTACATATAAAAAAATTACATGCAATTCAAAAATTGAACACCATTAAAATTTGGACTAGGGTCTAATTTTGTTCATTAGCCCAGAGCCAGAAAGAAGTCCATACACAAGGTTGTGTAATGAAACTTCAAGCTGGGAAGAAAGTGTGCAAAACGTAGCGAAAGGCCACAAAAATAATAAGATAATACATTGTTTTCGAGATGCCTTTTTTCTCCTGATTCAACCGGGTTTTAGATATGCATGTCACGTGATAGGGGGCATATGCACTTTCGGTAAACAGCGATAATTTGACAGCAGTTAAAACAATGCGCAAAAACACTGGTAAGCAGTTCCAACTGCGTATCAGACGTTTAACTTCTAGTTAGTAAATATCCCTTTAATGAAGGATGGGACATTTCGGTCATTTCCATCAAAATTAATTTACCAATCTTGCACTCTAACAAATTAGGCTTACTTATGAGCTACCTTCATAGTGGAAGTATACATGCACGCCTTACTGTACCACGTGACCACCAAATCACATGACTTTTGTTCCGGAAACTTGTAGCTCGGAAACGACATATAAATTTGAGATACAATATATTACACTTTAAAGATTTTGTTTCTGGTTTAGGCCTCCAGAGAAAAAATAGGACATTTCTTCCTTATGAAAATAAACATTCAAAGCTCCAACCCAACAAAGTATGAGTAAAAAAATGAATTATGTAAAAATGAGAATGAATGATATGAACAAATGGCCGTCACATGGATGACAACTATAAAATTTGGTATCTGTGAATGCTGATGAGTGACACACGGGTCAAAGGTCATGTATAAAAGCTTAGAAATATAAACAAATCATTCCATAAATACAATTTCATTAAGATGAATCAGAGTGAGCCACAGATCTCGATATTCCATGTGTAAAAGTTTTGTTAAATCAATGCACAGTTCCTCCGGAACTTTAAATAACTTCCACCATTGCCTTTATGTGACGAAACTGCAATCTTTCTTTCACTTATTTTCCCTGTTAAAGAAGGCTGTTGATCATAATTAAATCCCTTCTGACATCCCATAATTCCATTCATCACAAGCACAGGAAACAATCGTCATCATGGTCACCCTATCAAGCCCTGGCCAAGAACATTCCAAAATAACTTTAACACAAATTTATTTTTATGATCTTTGCAAATGACAAAGGCATATTCAAGACCTTGATTTTTCTACCTAGATTTTACAACAGCCTATTTCTACATAAATTGGAAAAAATACAGCATTATTCCTATTGAAATTAGGAAGATATTCCTCATGTTTTCCTCATTTTTTTGCTAGGGAAAGCAGTGTTGTACAACTAGGAAAAAATCAGTGGAAGACCAATTTATTTCTGTAGTGTTTGTATAAAAATTGATTTGTTTTGAGTTAAAAATATTAATATATAAGCAATGTTTTTATGTTTTTAAACTGATAACACAATGTACATCGAAAACAATTTATCAAAATATTTTCGATGTTGGGCATCAGAAAATCAATTTTTTCAACTTAGTTAATTATGATTCTTACTATTTTAATCTTCACAAGCCTCCGGTATTTCCAGAGTTACCTCCCTTGAAAAGTTACGGAGCCATGGACTGATGACTAGACTTTTCGTTGACGTATTTTCCTGTTGCTAAGCAGCACACAATGTATCCTCTGACGATTTCTCAGTCTGAAAACCTGAACACACACTGAAGTGTGTGGAACAGCAAACTTATCATTCTACATTTTTACATATATCTCGTTCCAAGCAAAAAAATATTGCTAAGGCAGAGCGTTAAGCCACGTGTCTCTTCCAGTTTATCATCTATAAGCATTCATTCCACACCTTGCCCTTAGAGACTGTGCTGATTGGTCAAGAGCCGGCTATGACCCTTGACCCTGTCCACTGGCCCCAGGCGGTTCCTTTTGTGGGGGTTTTGTTTTACTGTCGGAAGAATCTGCCAAAAAAATAGAAAAAGTTTAAACAACAGGCCCAATGGAATTAACAGTCACCCGAGTCATAATAGGAGCTAAATTAGCTGCTATTGGAATAAACGAAATACATCATTAAAACTTGTCTATATAACAGCATGTCTGATTGGATTATATTGATCACATTGCTTTTTTTTTTCTCCGGAAACATTTTTGTGTCAAAGGTCAACTTTTGGTTTTCGGTAGGGGTCAAATTTCAAATGCACTATATATATTGGGCAACAAACTTTTAAAATCTTCTTCTTAGTTCCACAAGGCCTAGAGTCTTGATATTTGATATATAAGATGAGATGATCAGCTATCAGGTTTAAAAAAATAGTTGACCTTAATCAAATATTAAGGTCACAAAGGTCAAATGTTTGAAAAATTAAAATTTCTTTAATCAAGAGTTTTTCGAAAATTTTCTGATATTTTCACTTTATATATTTTGCAGGAAATATTTTTAGTTGACCAAGTGAAGTTTTGAGTTATTTAGGGGTCAAATTGCATGTATGCTATTTCAGGGTAATTACCTAAAAAACTTCTTCTAAAGTTCTACAAGGTTTCAAGTCTTGATATTTGATAGAAACATAGTTAGGTAATTGGCTATCCAATTGGTAAAAATTATTGACCTTGATCGAATCTCAAGGTCACAGAGGTCATATATGTAAAAATATTCAAACCACTTTTTCTTAACCTATAATCTCAGGGTAACGATGTTTGGCAAGAAGCATGCTTGAATGAAGGGCTTTAAAGTTTGTGCAAATGAATGACCTTGACCTTCTCTAAATATAATTTCAAAAGCGAAAGTCAAAAACCGTTTTCATTTTTGTGCTATTTTGCCGTTTCTCAGTACTCTCAGTACTTTAATTTATATTTAGACACACAAAAAAATCAAATTATATTGAACAATCTTTTTTTATGTTACCAAGAAGCAAAGTGTGAGGCAGAATCATAGTAGAAAGATGGGTTGTAGGTCATAGGGGTCGAAAGTCTTGTTCTTATTATGGCCCTGTTTCACCATCAGATTTGTGTGGCGTCCTAATCTTTTGATTGGTAGCAGACATGTTCAAAGTCTTCAAGGTATATTGAAGGCCATGTTTTAAAGATGTTATTGCAACATTTTCAAGTACGACAAAAATCCAATATGGCTGCCATGACGTCATATGTTAAGATCTTAAAATTGCGATAACTGAAAAACCGTTGATTAACAACATTTATGCATTATACCATTTGCAGATATTACTTGGGGCTAACTTTTCCTCATGACATGTTATTAGAAAAAATGCCAAATTTAAATCCTCCCTGACGGGTCAAAGGACATCAATTTTTCAACTTTTTCATTTAAAAACAAAATCGCCGAGAAAAGTTCCTAACTTTAGCAAGTCTATTACACGCTGGTAATACTACATCAATTACTACGCACTCCCAATCCTAAATGTATGGATAGTTTACATTTCTACTGCAGTGGGTATCGTCAGCCTTTCTTTGGCATGGCAAACCGAATCGATATAGACAAAATGCTAGTTTCAATTCGTCATCCTGGGCCCGTATTCATGAAACCGTTCTCATGCTCAAACATGTTTTTGTACTAAGGCCTAATTTCTTGTTTCAGCTATAAATAGATAAACGAATCTTCTTTTTTCAAAGATTTAGAAAACTTTTAAAGAGAAGTAAAGCCGAATACTGTTTTCAATGTTTACATTTACTTCTTGATTGTTTTACATGATTTAAATGAGTAACAAGAAAGCTGGTTTGAGCACAGAATTCATGCTTGGACATGAGAACGGTTTCATGAATACGGGCCCTGATGTACATAGTTGAAGGATTTTATGGCTTTTACGGACTTGTGACCTTTGTATACAACACCAACCATTTGCTGCCTATATATTAATCCATTCTTTCTCCGACGTCATTTCACACTCTGGGAATCCCCCACTACTCAGTCAGCTATTGTAGACTTGCACAAGTTCATGCCTGATACTTGGTATAACTGAATTTTCATGGACTACAAACACTGAACATTTTCTTTCTCAAAGTGGCAGCTGTGCTCTAAGGAAGTTTTCAGAAATATATTTTGATTGTTAGAAGCAAAAGGCCACAATCAAACCCAAATCAGTCCTAACAGTGAAAAGCCCGTCAAATTGTTAGCCTACAATTTCTAGTTGTGTAATTGTGTTTATTAATTGTGGTGATTAAAATTAAACATTAGTCAGTGCCTATGTCGCTTGGAAATACAGTTTTTGTATTCATGTTATTTATTCTATTGAATAAAAATTGGAAAAACCAGAGTGAAGTGGGACAAGGATCCTTAAAAAACAGTGTATCTATTTATAG
>JAUMHH010015608.1:0-10912 GCA_032359455.1 Chlamys rubida
GTTGTACCATATGTCTCCTTCAGTTCTAATGTTAAATTCAGTCCGTTCATGGTAAGACTTGAAAGTTTGTTTCCACCTATTTGTATTTGAGGAAACATGGATTTAACTTTTGTTCCCGCTCCTAATCCGGACATTGCAGACTATATCGTTATAGCCGTTTTTCTCTGCATCTGTATGGGGATCGGTGTTTATTACGGATACCAGACCAACAAGAACCCTACACTGGAGAATTATTTTCTTGGAAACCGACGTCTTCTGCTTTTGCCTGTAGCAATGTCTCTTTTTGTGACATTTATTTCAGCAATCTCTCTCATGGGCGTTCCAGCCGAGATGTACACTTACGGAATTCGCGGGATTTACGTATCCATTTCTTTGATATTTTCTCTGATGATAGCGAGTAGTACCGTAGTTCCCCTATTGTACCCCCTACGGCTCACTAGTACATACGAGGTAAGTTTAAAGACACATTTTCTCATGCCATTACCTAAGTTGTAAATTTTGTAAAAAAAAATCTATAATTTGGGGAGTCTGATTTATTTGCAATTTTCGGTTTTACACGAAAACCCTTCTCAAAGAAAGTTGCATTAACAAAAAGTGTAAATGAGACATTGCAATGACCAGTATATTTAAAATGTATCCTAATAATTGTTTTATGTTTATATAGTACCTTCAGCTCCGGTTTCGTTCGAAAGGCGTACGTACTTTGGGAACAATGATTGGGATGCTTCAGACGGTAAGTACGACGTTGCTTAAGTATATAAAAGTACGTCTAGAATTCTGCCTATAATTTCTTATTATTTGAGATAAAAAATAAAATATTCGAAAGCTAAAATCAACTTACTGTAATATTACCCATGCCAACATTCGCTAGTGTGTCTGACCTGCTGTAACCGTACTGTATACAGATGAATATTCGGCGAGATTGTCAAAGTGTTCGTTACCATTTAATTACAAATGTATATGTGTTTTGTGCTGAACCGAACAAGACATTGTTGGACACATATTAAAATCGTTCAACCGCAAGTGTGCAACGCTACACCCGTAACAAGTTATAAGAGAGGGTTAAAACGGAACGGGTCAAGATAACAAATACTGCAATAGTTGGAATCCTAAGTTGGGTTTATTTTCTTACCTTACCAACGGGCCTCAGATGCAGCAGGACATTATGGTTGCTGCATTGAATCAAGAATTCAGATATACGTCCATTTCCCAAACCTTAAGAGGTTGATTTTCCCGGAGATTCAGCACATCTCCTGCTAATCTGTTTTTATAAAACGTGTTATGAAATGCCTTTACTAATATCATAAGAACATACAGCTCTATATCTTTTATTGAATTTTTTCTTCTTTTCAGATTGCCTATATGGGAGTAGCATTATATGCGCCAGCGTTGGCACTTCAAACCGGTACGTAGAGTTCAATGATTTCATAACACGTCGGAGATTATTTAGTCATACTAAAGCAACTTAGAAATACAAGAACTGTTTATTTAACTTTCATCTTATTTGGACCATTTGTATAAAATTTGAAACGTGGATTAAATGTTATCGATAAAATTGTCCCATAACTCGTAATGGCTGTTACTTTTCATTGCTAAGACTTTCTGATAACACCATTAAGCCTAGTTAGATTTACATGATAAGCATTAAGCAACTATAATATATTAGGGAACTGTCTATGATGACCCCGTTATTAAGTATGTAATCTTTATGGATAAAATATAAACCGCAAATCTCTGCGATATATCGTTAGGAAGAATAACAGGTTATAACTTCTAGAATTTTATCTTGCATTATAATCAAAGCATATATCAAAATCTTTAATATTCAATTAATATACCGACGTTGTGTTGCTTTTAAATAGCCAGAAATATAATGACCAAGCAGATTGTATAACCCTCCTGAACATGAAATCAAGAACACTGCAGACTTTTCTCCATCAGTCACTTTCTCTATCTTATCAGAAAACATTCCTAATTAAATCCTTCACAATGTTTGCTCGTCCATTCGGTAGTACGGGCATGCTAGGAATATCATGCTTCCTGTGTTATATATGTCGAATTCTGAAGAACAAACCAGTTCGATACTTTATCGATTGTAGTCGCTGGAATACCTCTATGGCTGTCTATCGTTGTTATTGGGCTTGTTGGTACCATATACACAGCAATAGTAAGTATATTTGGTCAATAACGAAGCCGGGAGCAAGTAGTAAATCGCAGACAAGTATAACAGGAGTTATAGCAAAATTCATGGGGGAAATGTCTGATTGTTATTGTGAAGAATTTGGAGTATGACAACCTTTTGTAAACATACCAGTTTGGTTTAAAAAAAATCAGATCAACAGCAACAACGTTGCTTTAGGTCATTGAAATAATTACTGAATTTCTTAATTTGCACCAGTATACATGAAAAACTGTGAAGGTTGTTTCTTTTTTGGCTTCTATTTTTTTCGATTTTCACACAAAATTTTAGGCAAAAAACAAAGTATACCGCTGAAACAATTAAGCCGATAGAAATATGTAAAACAATGTTACCGTGACCTACTTGTCGACTTTGAGCTAGTTACCGTGACCTACTTATCGACGTTGGACTAGTTTGTTTTATCATCTGCAACGTAAGCATTACACAAAAAATTCATATAAACAAATAACATGTGATTTGCCAAAAAGCTTGATGTTATTTATGTCTCTCTTCATATCTGAAAATGATCGTCAATCATTGTTAAAGTGCAAAAAGATTAGCTTATCAGTGATAGATACCTAAAAGCACAAATTTGCATCCATTCTTCGCATAAATCATTTGTAAGGTAACGTATACGAACCGCTTGTTTCAGGGCGGCATCAAAAGTGTAGTCTGGACGGATGCGTTTCAATTTGTAATGATGTTCATTGGACTGGTAGCGGTAACCATAAAGGTAAGCTTGGAAGTAATTAATGAAAAATTGCTAATTACCTGCTATGGATTTGGAACCTCGGATTGTTAACGATGTGCGTTCAAATAATACTCATCAATCAAATAGTCCCCAAAGAAAAACAGGTCCATTCCCATGTTTTTGGACAAAACATATCTCTCTGCACCTAGCAAAACCATACATGATTCCTCTTCTTTATTGGAGGCACAAACCAACTAATTGTTGTGCTAAGTGCAAGGTTGTAGGTTCAGCGCATTGCTTTTACGAAATCTACATGTTAATGAACATATCCATGAAAGTGCTGGAGATAATTTGAATCTGCTATCTTGACATTTCGTAAATTCGCGTATACATATTGATGACGTAAACATAGCCTCAGCCCTGCTTCCGGTGAGATAAGTAGCCGTCGGGAAAAGGCTTCGCAGGCTTATTTTTGACATACTATAAGTCATTTGAAACTTTGCAAACCAATATACTTATAGTATTAATCACAGATTTTTTGGCACATGGCGGCACGGTAATTAAAACAATCCCCCAAAACTGTTGAATGGACCAAACAAGTGATGCAATACAAATTAAAGCAGAGAATCCTACGCCCGTTTCTATATACAACAGCTGAAATAAACATACTTTTTGAAATAAAATCCTCATAAATATTCATTAACAAACATTTTTCCTTTTCTCAATAGGCCAGCAACATTATCGGAACACGCTACTCTATTACCGATATAGCAACGGCGGGAGACAGACTTGAGTTTTTTAAGTATACAGCTTTTTATACTGGGTCAGCAGATTAAGTACTATAGACTATTAGTGAAATACAGTATTTGCCTTCATAACAATTTTATTATATTGTACCAATGGAAAGGGGGAGGGGGGATGTATGCTCCCGAGGGAGATGAGAAAGATATTGGCTGGTTGTAAAGGCTCTATAACCACGGATAATAATTTGTGAACCCGCTTTGAGACGACCTACGAACTAGGTTGTGATAAAGCGGTATATAAGAACCTCGAATTATTATTAGTATTATTATTATTATCATTATTATGATAAAACTTATATTTTCACTGAAATGAGATAACTTCACCACTGACAGTAACTTGTAAAATTATTTTTTTTCAATTGCGAAACGCTTCCTTAGAGTTGTTCCCTTTTGTCATTTTTGTTTTTTGCGTTGATCTATTAATTTAGGAAATCACATATGACTTGTAAACTAATTCAATATTCGAGTTATGCAAATACGGTTCAAATTTTTAGATTGGT
The DNA here is from genome assembly GCA_032359455.1 of Chlamys rubida. NCBI lineage: Eukaryota > Metazoa > Mollusca > Bivalvia > Pectinida > Pectinidae > Chlamys > Chlamys rubida. Next base: position 4,174 of record JAUMHH010015608.1, read on the forward strand.
GTTTCAAATAGAAAAATAAGTAAAATGTTTCTACCTACTACCAGATCTGAGGAATAAAAGTATGGCGTCACCTTGTTTAAATACATTGATACAAATACTTACTGAAGTACTGTTGTGTTAACAGTTTTGACCCGGACCCTAGAACCCGCCACACGATCTGGGGTTTGTTGATAGGCCTTACATTCACTTTTCTTCCACTTTGGTGTAACCAGTCCAGTGTCCAGAGGGTCTCTTCTCTCCGCAGTGTTGTGGCTGCTAAAAGGTTAACGTCATTTGTTTCCCAATTGCATATTATTCATTTTTAAAACATTTGTTTCAATTAACATGCTACGCTGAAATATTAAGCATATTTCCCTCAAATGATGATAAGGTTACATGGTATTAAGGTAAAATTTGACCCAGCGCATTGAGGTATGTTTTTAGAATTATTATTGTAAAATTTTACTGTTACATTTCTACGGTTCATAATGATAACTGATGAGGACGAGAAATAAAACATGACAAACCTAATTCTATTTTGTATTTCAGATGAAATATGTGAAGTTAAAGAATGTTAAAGTAAAATGAAAATAATTCCAAACGTGTAAAGAATCCTGATAGGTTCTGATGAAAACAATATAAAATTAAAGAACAATATGATGAAACTTCCCATCGTGAAACATGCGGACTAACGAAAGTGAATGTTTGCTGTATTATTATTCATTCTATTTGTAGGGCGTTTTGGCTTTTGGCCCCTGCTATGTCTGTCTACTACGCGTTGCTTGGGTATTTAGGGATTCTTCTTTATTCGTATTACAATATTTTGAAATGTGATCCAGTTGAAGCCGGATTCCTCACCAATTTCAATCAGGTACTATTTATAGAGTTCCACATGTATAATTCCTTATTATGGCATCTACAAATTATTTTAGACTTTATCGAATTGCGTCAAAGAATACAGTTTTCACATGTCACATTACACATGTCATAGCTTTGTCGTAAAGCTACTTCCTTTGGTTTTTATGTGACTTTTTATATCATTTTCTGTGTACCTTCTAAAGATGAAAAAAGAAGAAGCACATCAGAATGATGATGTTCGTCAGAATACCATACAATATACCGTAAATATTGTGTTTATTCGCGGGTTCTAATTTTTACAATTTTCGCGTTAACATTTATTTGGGGTCGGGGTTGTATTTCAAGCAGTTATCATAATTTGTATTTGTAGATTATGCCATATTTCACTCTTGATGTAATGCGGTCACTCCCCGGTGTGTCTGGTATCTACATCAGCTGTTTGTTTAGTGGCGCTCTCAGGTAAGTGTATGAATTGATGAATTGCGGTAACTCCCCGGTTTATCTGGTATCTACATCAGCTGTTTGTTTGGTGGCGCTCTCAGGTAAGTGTATGACTTGATGAATTGCGGTAACTCCCCGGTTTATCTGATATCTGCATCAGCTGTGTTAAGTGGTGCTCCCAGGTAGTTGTTTAATGCAGTGTACACTTTATTAAAATCTCTTTATAACAAAGAGTAATATTTTGTAGATAGTGAAGAATCATAAAATGTTACAAGTCAAAACTTCAATCCCTAAGTCTGTTTTTTCATATAGTAACTATATATTATGTCTTTTTTATCTGTATGAAAAACAGTTGTGATTTCAATAACTTTTGGATTTCAAAGAGAATATATAAATATAGGTACGATAAAAGCGATTTCCTCCTACAATTTTTATGAATAATAACTGTGATTTCTCCAAAAGTAATATACGGAGAGTGTTATCGCACAATATAAAGGCGCCATATGATGTAAGTTATATTTCTATCGGTCACTTACGAAAGCTTTATTGTGCCTTTGTTAAGAACGAAAAAGAAATAAAGTAAGTCGTATGTACGAGTTTAAAAGTCGTATGAAACTTCCATCTGTTTCACAATAGAAATTATTTAACAATGATGGATATCTCTGTACACTGTATTATCACAGTAAAATAGTCCACCAAAACCATCCTTTGGAACAGTGTATGTCCCTTTTTGAAGAAAATTATTAAAGTAATACTCTTGAACAACTTTGTAGTGTAGGATCTAACACTTGTGTACTATTGAGTGTGTGAAATTAAAAGGATACGATACCAATTAAAGTACAATTGATTTACCAAGAATTTGCATCGACATTATTGTCTTAAAACGTCGAATAATCAAAACGGCTTACACATATGCCCACATCGAAGATATTTGCATTTCTTGCATTTTTTTAAAGACAGAAACGCTATTAATTTAGATTAATAGCAACAAAGGTAAGATTGTATCAGTATTATATTTGCATGCATGACCCAATATTTTTGTCACACAAACATATAAAAATGGAAATGTAGCCAGCATATAAATGAACATAAAATTCGGCTGTCGTCGTGTATATATTAACATTTTATTGTACATACGTTTTACTAGTCATTCGACTAATGAAATTGACAGAACACATCTTGATCTAATGCCATTGAAAAATTACTTGGCATGGCATATGACCCTTTATGCATTACATGAATACCAACCTTAAGAAAATGTTTTAAAATAACCGATATAGTAATTTTTCTTTATATTTGCCAAATCATAACTTGTCAAAATCACTTTCTGTATCTAAAACTATCGTCACACCAATTGATAAATATCTGAAAACATATTGCAAACAAACTGTATATTTGTAATATCTGTGTGTACATAAATTTTACTGGTCATTTTTGTGGTGATGAAGGTGATAGAGCAAATCTTGTTCTGACGTCATTTAAAAAACGCACATAAACTTTTTACTAGATCTTGTGTATAAATCTGTATACAATGCTTTTAACCAACCAGAAGAATATTTTTGAAAAAGTCGATTTTTGTCTTCTATTAAACCAAAGTAAGTACCTTTTACTCTGATTTTTATTCAGCACGATTTCGTCTGGAATTAACTCGGTAGCTGCAAACACTGTTGAAGATATTCTTGGGGACTGTTTGAAGAAATCAAAATTCATCTCACAGACATTTGCAGCAAAGCTATGTGGTGAGTCGTACGTAAGTCAAATCTCAGTGGGTAAGGCTAGCTTCAATATGAAATACCAATTTCACTGTCAAAATATTGCCTGCTCTTGCTACATGAATACATTCTGGCATTATTGCGTTAATATATATTTATTCCAACCGGTTATTAGTAAACGTTTTGGTATCTGAATAATGCTAGAGGGTGACAATGTATTTGTGATGAGCAATATTTCCTGCATTTTAAGCTGCCACAGACACAATTGTGAAATCGCAATCAAACTCTATTGCAATCTTGACGACTTTAATTGCATAAACATTACCTAACCTCACCCAAGTAGTATTAATCATTCTTCCCTTAGTTCACATAACGGTTGATTCTCTACCCGATCTTCTGTTTTAAGTATCATTCCTATGCATCAAAGAACTTCATTACCTTTGGTTTTCTACTGGATAGGTTTGAATCATGTTTGAATGTTGTATCCGATATCTTTTTTCTTTTGTCTAATGATAGCCAAATCAAATCTTATTTTGTGAAGAACATGATCAAAGCAGGTATTCACATTGAAAAGCGTATCATTTGTTTTTGCGATTCCTTTATATTAAACCTTTACGACCTCATCACACAAAAAAAGTAAAAGAAGGTTGTGCTTTATCGTGTAGTATTCTAAATACAATGAATATTGTCCATTCTCTCTTGTAGTATTTTCGTATGGACTGATAGTCATTGGGCTGGCGTATGCCATCAACTCCATGTCGGGATCCATCAACCAGGTAACTGTTATATAAAATGCAGAGGAACAAACGCAGGATGTCCTGGAAACCTCTTTTTGTGTGCAAAGTATAGAAATGCAAGGGTATACGTTTAGGGATCTTCTCGGTGTTATTAAATGAGTAAGTGTTGCAAGTCTAGCATTGTTCCAAGGATTAAAGCATACAAATTGCTCCAGAGAAAAATTATTATAATACTGCTGTCAGAAAAGTAGGTTAAAATGCTTCCAGTATAAGTGAACTATTGTATTTAGTTTAAATCCAACTTACATGTTGTTCCTGTCATTTATAACAAGCAATCTTCAACAAGATTAGGAGCCTTGTATTTTGACTTCATAGAAAGGTCCTCGCCTCACCGAGTACCACCTGTCTTGACCAATCAATTCCCTGGTTTCATTGAAATCCCACCTTTGTAAAACTAACTCTATGACAATGTACTAAATAACATTTGGGTGAACAACAAATGGATACATTTGATGTGCCAGGAAACTAGTCTTCCTCCATACTGTAATGTGCCGCGGGCTAGGCTATGTAGGCTGCTTATATAGATATTCGTCTGAAATCCATAGACTGTACTGTACGATTGTCACTTAGTGTTGCTTTTCTTTTGCTTTATTCATTGCCTTACGTTTTTTTCCATTGTGGACATTTTGTTTGATTAATTGCTCACTGACATAGATTTGTTTAAGAAATTGATTGATAAAATATGTCGTTCGCATGTTTATTCTTATTTTCATGGTGCAAATATTTTTTTTTTACTACCACTTGAATCATGCTAGGGAAATCCATGAATTTCACCTTTACATAAGCTATACATAAATATTTTAGTTTGTTAGATTATTATTCACATCGAACAAAGTTGTTACATATATTCATCGTCAATTCATGCGCTCTAGTCATGTTGGTGGTACCATACGGAGAAACAATGTAAAGACATTTTCAATCATTACAAATGTCCGGCAGATGGCGCTTTCAGTATTTGGGGCGTGTGGAGGACCTTTGGCAGGGCTTTTCTTTCTGGGTGGAATGGTACCGAAAGCTAACTGGATAGTAAGTATTATCGGAGAGTCAGATAATGTAGAAGTGCAAATATTAACTACCATAAAAGGTTAAAAAGGTCACAAGCATCTATAATTAACGCATCCACTTTTTAGATTATATACAACTATATTTACATTTCCACTGCAAGTTCCTCTATAAACAGTTCCTGAAGAAATTGCTTCATAGAGATATGAGATAACCATTAGAAGCAGACATGTTGGTGACGTTAGAATGTTCCAGGGACCTCGTTTGCACTGATGACACAAACACTTAAAGAAATATATATATTTTGGTCAATAATAACTAAAACGGCTGAATGCAGTCTTAATGGAATTTCTATGTAACCGATTTGCGAACTTCTTGGTAAATATATATATAACCGATTGGCGTTCGTATCAGCATGAAATTGAGAAAAACAGTTTACAATTTGTTCTACAAAATAAAACATTTCTCTGTATGAAATGTTTTTCAGGGTGCCATTGTAGGAAGCCTGACTACTCTAGGTTTCAACATTTGGTTGGCGGTTGGAGCCCAAACATACGGGAAGCGTCCGGTAAAATTAACCCATAATCCTACAAGTGGATGTTATCCCAACAACCTCACAGTTACACTGAATGAGTCATCGATATATAATCTTACAATGGGTACCACTCCGTACGATGTAAATGGGTCATCAAGCATGTCACCAATTAACCCAGTCACGTAAGAATGAATAAAATAGTTTTTTTTCGATATAAAGGAGTCCCGATCGTTTAAAATATGTGGTAGTTTTAATGATGTTGAGAAAATGAATCCACATATATCTCATTTTACCGGGAATAATTGGTGTAGTAATTTGGAGACAATAAGGAATATTCTTAATATTACATTTGTTTGAATTTTTCACTTATTCGTTAATTCTTCCTCTCAAGATAAGTCTTTTAACTGCAAAACTAGTGATTAACTATCATAAAGTGATAATTTAGACTTTAAAACATTTTATTTTTATACCATCTTATAATTAAATTGTAAAATTGAACATATTAAATTAATGTGTATGGAATGGAAAAATGAAGCTACGCAAATTGTATATCGTTCCTTGCTTCAGCGTTTCGAAATCTCGGGCAAATGCAATCCATTTCGCTGATTAATAATCTTTTCAATTCTCAAAGAATTTCTTGTCTCGTCAAGTTAAGACTAAAAGTTATCCATATACAAAAAATATCTTGTATGTTGAAACAAAACGTAAATCAATCGAATTTTTGTACGAAATTATATCGTGTTTACAGTCTGAGACACACATTCTTGTGTGTCATTTAAATGTATCAAGAATGAATTTTATTTTTCTACAATGACACGTTTCTTAGTTAGAAAGCTTTTGTAATTTCGTTTTTCTTTAAAATTTGATGTTCTGCATGCGAATTTATCAAACTACGAATACAATCCCGTTTGTGGGAAGAAACTGAAGTACACTGAGAAAACCAACGAATAATAATAATACTTGCTTTGACGATACAAATCAGTATTTGGGCACAACTACAAGTATGATATACGTTAACGTCTTTGACAGTCCCTTAATCAAATGGGTTGTCATTCTGCATTTGATAATATCTTTTGATGACGAGTATATCTTCCTTGTTCTGCAGTTACTTTTGTCAATTATTCTTAATATGATGTTTAACATTTTGTAGTTTCCGCGGAAATGCAACTGGGAAGATTTAACTTTTCGAATCAGCAGGCAAATGTTGTTTTATATAAAAGGATTTATTTAATCTTATATTTCATGCATTCATTTCAATGATTGTTTTAAGATTGATAGTTTTAGATTTATATACATATATTCAAACACTTAACTTGTAGTCAGGAGGAAGGCTTTTTCCTGTACAATTTATCCTATACCTGGTACGGATTTATCGGATTCTTCTTGACCCTGATCATTGGTACTATCATTAGCTT
>JAUMHH010015619.1:0-10912 GCA_032359455.1 Chlamys rubida
ATCTTATTATTTGTGTATCTTATTATAGATGTAAAAATGTCTTTTTCCTGAATAAACATTATTATTATTATTATTATTATTTTAAGGGACATAACTCAAGGAAAAAAATTGTCGAATCGAAAATTCCTTTTTTATGCACATCTACAAATGATGTACTTGCATTTTGTCAAACGTTAAGGAGAATTAACTCTCACAACGTTTTGAGGGCCATTACTACTGAATATTATAAACCATGAGTCGAATTGCTACTCACTTTATTTCTTCGTGCACACCAATTAAAATAACACAACAGGCAGTTAAGGAAGATATGCGCTTTATTAAAAGTTTTTTCGAGTACAAATTAAAGAAATTCAAAGGTCATAACCCTCGCAAATAAATAGCACAACTTCTACGTATGAACTAACAAACGGTTAAGGAACAGTTACGCTTATAAAGTTCATCAAGTGGCCAGACGGACGGGCAGCCGGACAAAGCGATTCTAATACACCCCTCTTCCCCAACTTTATTTGCGGTGCATATAAGAAGGTGAGGGGGGAGAGAGAGAAAAAAAGTGAAAGAAAAAAGTTTATAAAAGGAAAACACTCTGAACATATTCAGTATTCTATTTCCCCCCTTAGTGTACCACCGGTGGTTTTCAGAAGGCCATGGATCAGCGAGCAATCTAACGTCTGTTTCAGTGCCAATTTATTAATCATTTTCTTCAGTCTACCCTGGTTGAGTGACACGGGGCTTTAGATGACAACAAATTAATTGCTATTTCAACTGAACTAAAGCCTCCGACTGCGTTCAAACTCAACTTCTGGTTATCAGGAGTTACTGTAACGTGCGGACTGGCACCCAAATAATGAGTCCAGGGATCGTACCGCATTGCTGGGAACGCTAGCTAGCCAGCAAGACAGTACCGCCCCCTGCTACACTATAAGAACGTTTATGCGGAACAATTCAAACAATGAGGAATACTGAGGAAATGCTACAGTAAAAGCCAATATTGTATCCTCTCATGTATTTTTTCTAACAACATTTAAAACAAGGCATATGTTCAAATATAACAGAAGTGCAAGGAGGCTTCAAGCTCAATGAATATGACTGTGGCGGTATGTGCAAGTAACACAGTTATACTAACCAGGGAGACATTTATGAACCTTTTTTTCGAAAAATGTAGCTTTTCTGCAAAAATCAGTCCAAAGATGGGATATCGACGGTGTTGTAGCTATTCAAAGTCGTGGATAAATGGTAAGATATTTGTATAAAGTTGGGTGCGTGGATATCATATACATGTACTGTGGTTATATAAAAGCGTTTAGTTTGCTGATTCATTAACTCGCAAAATATTGAATTTCTCTAAGATTTTCCTCTACTTTGATAGAAGCCTTCTTGTAGTCGCACTGAAAGGAGAATAGTTGCAAGAAAATTAAGTACAGCATGCTGTACGTGTACACCCGGGATCAGCATGCTGTACGTGTACACCCGGGATCAGCATGCTGTACGTGTACACCCGGAATCAGCATGCTTTACGTGTACACCCGGGATCAGCATGCTTTACGTGTACACCCGGGATCAGCATGCTTTACGTGTACACCCGGAATCAGCATGCTTTACGTGTACACCCGGGATCAGCATACTGTACGTGTACACCCGGGATCAGCATGCTGTACGTGTACACCCGGGATCCTTGTTAGAACCCTATGTATGATAAATAAATGGTTCACTTTTCCAACCGGACGACACGATATTTAACTTAATATTTAAGAGAAATAACTTCAGATCTATGGCGTGTCAAACGTTACAATATTCAATAATTTTATATTTTTGTTTTCGAAATTTTATATTTGTATTCAACAATTGTAAGTATATGTGCAATGTTTTATATTTGTATTCAATTATTGCAAATACATGTATGGCGTGTCAAACGTTGCAATATTTAACATTTTTATATTTAGCATTTATAAAGGCAAAAAATCATTGCTACTATGTTAGCATCCGGAGAAATCTGAAATGATAAATGCTTAAAAAAATGCTCAGCCAATGCGTTTGTGATAAAGTGATTAGCATTTTCATGGATAATAAACTAACATTCGACTTATACATATTTGCGAAATCAAAATAAATGTAATCATGGTATTAATGTGGAGAACGATACAATACAAGAATAGGCAGACTAATAATTGTAAACTGACTACATAGCCTTAGTCAAAAGTTACACCCGTAATTGAATTAATATTCTTATTAGGTCTGGTACTATCATTTACAAAACAGGTTTCATTATTCAATGTGTGATCCGACATATAATCCAGTCATTCTGGGGTCGTAAGGTGTCTGACCGTCTTCAATCACTAGCCATCATTCCACCACTGGGTCGCCGGTTCGAGGCCTACTTCGGGCAGTTTCCGGGTACGTACATATGTACTGTCCACAGGTTGGTGTTTTTTCTTCGGGTACTCCGATTTTCCTCTACCACCAAAACCTGGTACGTCCTTAAATTACCATAGCTGTTATTAGGTCGTAGTTCTATAACACAAACCCATCTAGTCATTCTAAAAGGAAAAACATGTGCTCAGTCAAACATCAAATTAGTATTGCAACAGCTAGGTAATTCTAGATTAAAACAGAAAATATCTACTAAAATCCAACTTAGGGATATATCATTATCGTCTTCTTTGAGATCAAGAAAACACTTAAAATCATTAATATGACCAACTTTGAATTGTGTTGTCTACTTCTTGAGGAAATTGGAAACTAAAAGCCTAGGTACATTATACATTAACTAAAAGCCTAGGTACATTATACATTAACTAAAAGCCTAGGTACATTATACATTAACTAAAAGCCTAGAAAACCAACAAGGTACATTATAGATTTGCGAAATAATTCATAGGAAGCAGTGCTTCGATGGGAAAAAAAAATATTGAAAATATTTACGGCTTTCGTTGCCTTTCATGTAGGACATGTACTTCTAATTATTCCCAGTATCAATACTGGTTTATGAAAGATTGAATGAAATATGATATACCCAGGCTTTAATTTACACGCGTGACCGATGTTGTTTTCATCCACAAATAATTATCAACCTCCAAAGTTATCAAGCAACCCTGGTTTTGAGCTATTTTAAAGGTCAAACTGCATGAATACACACATTTCTATAACTTGCAAAAAGGGACCGAAAGTTGCAATCAGTTATATTATAAGACTCTTTCATGCTTAGGGGTGTAGTATAGGGAAATTCCACTCGAGAGGTTTTCAAATTTGGTAAAATCCGAGGCTTTGCCGAGGGTTTTGCCAAATTTGAATATCCCGAGGGTGGAATTTCCCTATCCGTTACACAAATTTCCTACACCCCTTTCTTACCATGGACAGCTCTATCTTACACACAGGGAAATGAGAGAGAAAATGTTTTTCCTGTAATTGAGCTGACTATCAAGTTGCAAATCCTATCTTTATTGTATGTACAATGTTAGTCAAACATTTTTGTTACAATATTAACGGACGACTTAAGGATCCTTGTCCGGCTGCACAAATTCTTAACATCAGATAATAAAAAAATAAACCTTTGATTTAATGTACCATCTTTGACAAAAGAAACAAATTCTGTATTTGGTGACATTCTTTATTTTTTCTTCATATATTCAGAGACGTATAATACATTATTACAGTATTAAACGTCTCTGATATATTCAAAGTTTATGTAATCCGGATTAGCGAGAAACCGGTTTCCGGTTTACCTTTTAGTTTGTATAGTTGACTTCCGGCTTCAGATGCCGGCTGTTTGATTTGCCTATGACTTTATAACTGTTGTATTTGGTGAAGTTCAAAGTCCAACACATCTTTATCATTGTACTTATACAGAACCGGGGAGCTTTGAAATATTTCAATTGAAGAAATATGTTCAGGGCACATGTGAAAACCTTGACAACCCAATATACACGTCTACAGAGAGTTGGACAGGTAAACTATCTGTCATTCATGTGCATTCAACTGTCAAGATTATTCTAATTTAGACTGCGAAAAAACGCCTAAACATTGCCTAAAGCTGTAAATGTTTACACTGTTGGTAACAAGCTTTTTGTGTGTCGCCTGCAACGTGAGGCGACATATAGGTATTACTTAAATAATGTTCAACATATATAACAGGTTTTTCTGTTGAGTTTCAACTTTCTGCATTTTGGCATATCTGTTTAAGCGATAACTCAAGCCAAAACAGTTTTCTTACTAAAAGCGCTGAGCAGGCGACACATCCACTTCCGTGGAATTCTTATTTTTACACGTAGGCTTATTAACTGTTCAAATTATCTCCATATTACCTTTCCTCATAACTTTCTCAACTCCTAGACGCTCTAATACCCAGTTGTTTCGGTACAGCGCATCTATTAAAATTTAAAAACTTGGTAAACATTTTTAGAATTACGTCTAGTATTGCCACACTGTCTCCTGGAATCTCTGGAGTCTGTGCCTGCTCCAGTCTATCTAACTGTTCTAGGAACAAAGTTGTATTATTCGGCTGACATGCTGATTCTGGTGTAATAGAAGCGGAAAAATGCTTGGCCAAACTGGGGTTCCAACCTGGGACCCTCCGAACTCTAGGCGGATGCTCTACCAATTGAGCTACCTGATCTGCTACACTGGAGAACCAGTCTTGATGGTATTGTCTAGTTTGATAATGTTTACATGTAGCTTCTCCATGTGCAATGGATGGTTTTATGAAGAGAAGTTGTTTCAGAGTAGTCCAGTCAATGTTTTGATATAATTGATATAGTAGTCGACACCGATGGAAAGCTTCAGGTAGCGTCTTGCAGCGCATTTTAATATTCCTATACTAATATGTGACTTCTCAAGTTCTGGTGCTTATTGATATAGAGGAAATAATATCCAGACATCTTGCAGTTTAGAAAGTCAGTTAAAATACTAAATGTTCTGACAGGATCTTGCTAATAGCAAGAGGCATTGAATTTACAGGGGTGATTAGACCAGAACTTGTTTAGTCTGTGTTTAAAACGATTTACATGTGGGGCATTTATCACATGGTTTGACAGACTATTCCAGGACTCCACAACCCTGCAGTGTTGCTGTAGCTGTTACTGCTTATTTGTCTGTTGGTTCTCTTTTTGAATAGCTTTCTGTTGTTCCATCTTGTTCTGGTTTCCTGGGTTTAAGTGAACATTTTGCTGTGATCCACAAGGTCTGTTCCCTCTAGGATCTTGAATGTTTGGATCAGGTCAGCCTGGTGTCTTCTGTACTCAGTCTCTCTGAGAAGGGTTTGTTTGCTAGACTGGGAACTCAACAAATTGCCCTCCTTTGTACATTTTCTAAACGTGTAATGTCTTTCAGCAAATATGGTGACCAAACAACACTTGCATATTCAAGGTGTGGGCGGACTAGAGATTTGTACAGTGTTAGAAACATATTTTTGTCCATAAATTTGAAAGTTCTAAAGATGAGACCTTAAGGTTCTTGTTGGCTTTTGCTACAGAAGTTGATATGTGATTTTCAAATTTTGCCTTGCTGTCAACAATAACTCCAGGTCTTTTTCATTGTCTACTGTACGGATAATACGTAACTGACCATACTGCATTATAGTGTACTGGTGATTATTCCATCGTCTGTCCAATATTGAGGTGTTTGCATTTATCCACGTTGAGTTTCATAAGCCATGTGGCAGTCCAATCACAGGTTGAGTTAAGGTCTGACTGGAGATGATCTGTATCCTCTCTGCTATTAATAGTTCTGTAGATTTTTTAATCATCTGCGAAAAGTTTTTTAGTTCTGGAAATGTTGTCTCAGTCTGGGAAGTGGTTGATATATATTAGGAAGAGAATTGGTCCTAACACGCTCCCCTGGGGGACCCATGCTTGTGACGTTGATTCAGATTGAACTTGACTCTGAACCGTTCACTACTACTTTTTGTTTTTAAAAGGTTCTTCAAAAAAATCCTCGATCCAGTTGAGGGTTTCACCTTCCACAACGAAACTTGAAAGTTTATGTATTGGCCTTCTATGAGACACTTTGTCAAAGGCTTTGTGCTGTAATCTAGGTACACTACATCAGTTGTCTCCCCTTTGTCTAGTCCTTCCACCCAATCTTCCAAAGATTCTAATAGTTGGGTTGTACGTACATGATCTACCCGATCTAAAGCCGTGTTGGCAGTTTGTAAGGAAGTTGTTTGTTTCCATGTGTTCGAGTAGTTTATCCCTGATGATTCGTTGTAGAATTTTGCTGGCCACCGCAGTTAGACTAATTGGACGATAGTTGTTGGGTTTCTTTTTTGAGCCACTTTAATGGATAGGTGTTACATTGGCCTCCTTCCACGCGTTAGGTAATTTTCCTGCTTGGGGTGATTTTTTAAACAGTCGTGATCATGGTTTCTTAATTTCTGATACTGCCTCAACGTATAGTTTTGGATGTAAACCATCAGGCCCAGGGCTTTTGTTGGGATTGACCTTTTGTATTGCTTTTTGTACAAGCTCTTCAGTTATTTCAATTCTGTCCAGTGGTGTGTTTGGTGTTTTCATAGTAATATTTGGGAGTTCTCCCGTCACGTCTTCAACAAATTAACAGAGGAAAAATAATTGTTCAGTGTGTCCGCAGCTTCTTGGTCAGATTGTGTGTGTTCTCCATTACTTTTTTCAAGCCTGTTTATGGTTGATTTTGTTTTCCTTTTTGATTTCACATACTTCCAGAATTTCTTTGGATTGGTTTTAATCTCATCAGCCAGTTTGTGTTCGTGTACATAGTTTGTTCGCCTTATGTTTGCTGTTGCTTCGTTTCTTGCTTGCTTGAATTGGTTGAAAAGTTTTAAGCCATGAAACAAATAGAGCCACTCTTATTACTTACTCAGGGATCCGAACCTCAGACCCCAAAACTTTTAGAATGTATTGATTCAATTAAATTGAAATACATTCGTAAGGTACCAATCGCATTTATCCCATACTGTGATTTTTGTGACAGGATAGGCAAGTAATCCAGCAACAGGGTCACTTACTGGGATTCTACACGAAACCTCCACACTACCTGCATGCATATATGCTCACTGATTGAATTGTGGTAGGAGAGGAACAAATTTTGCACGCCTAGACCGAGGTTCGAACCCTTAGATATTGGTATAATTTGCTTTTCAGAACCCAACTTTTAAGCACAGTATCCTATCTTCCGCCTCAAACCCCCCACCCCCTACACCCCTTGGTCATCTTTGGTAATATAATTTGGCAAAATAAATTTACTGTTCATCATTGTTAATCCAGAAATCTTCATATCAATTTCCATTAACTCATTCACCCCTGAAATTTCATAATGGACTATTCCAACCTTTGAATTGGAAGAGTTCAAATGTGTTTTTAGGTGTGAGTTAAGGGCCTTGTCCTAGGGTTATACACCCTTCATCTAACTCTTACCCCCTGCCTCCTAAAAGTCAATATTAAAAGAAACATGATTTAAAACCCCTTTACAGCAATGTGTAAATATAGACTCCCTTAATTATTCCCAGTTCTGAACCCTTGAATAATAAAGACCGGCCTCCTTCTTCTTTTGATGCTGTGATTCTTACAAATGTAATATTCCAGAACCCTCCATTTAGAGTCCTGGCTGAGGCTTAGAGCTGTGTTAAACCGACTTCCTCCAAATCAAACACTTTGAAGTCAACCTAACCAAAACTCTATCATTTTGATTTGTTTGTGTTTTATGTCATATTAACAGCTATGGTCATTTAAGAATGTGCCAGGTTTTGGTGGTGGAGGAAAGCTGAAAAACCACCGACCTACGACTGCCCCACTACAATAGGTCTTGAACCCAAGACCCAGTGGTGGAGGGCTAGTCACTGTAGCAGAATGTCAGACGCCTAAACCACTTGGCCACCACAGCCCTATCAGTTTAAATCTTTAAGCTGAACTTATTTATGGAACCCCTCAATTAAAATCTCTTTATAGCCATGTTTGATTTTCATTTTCTTCAGCACCAACTTCATAATACAAATGTACCAATATTTAATATAGCCCTATAAAACCCTTACTGAATCTGTATTAGAACCCATTTTCCTCTGATCAAACTGTTACTTATTAAAATTATCCATAAAAATTTACAAAACAGATTTCAGAAGATTTTCAAAGCCAACGGAAGGTTAGAAATCTTCAAATCTTCTATAATTACGTGTTAGTGGAAGCTTCAAGATTGCATCCTGGCAACTTGCTTCTATAAAATTCCGGTAACTTTGATTAATTCCGATGTTTGGTGATAAGCCTGACGCTGATGCTGAAGAACAACTGCGGATCGTAACTGTTATAATCGGGCAACACAAGTCTCCGTCCTCATCTAAACGAGGCTGGATGTATTTCAGGATCGACCAGGCTCATCAGGATTAAAGCTTCTGTCTGTCTGTAAATCAGCGCCAGCTAGCCATTGTCTATTTCAGTGCCACGACCAGTATTTATAGTCCAGAAAAAAATTGTGTTATATCAATAACGGAAACCAAGACAAAATGAACCGACAGAAATTGTTTTTATTCAGCTGGCTCTGTTCTTATCTTAAAGATAAAATTTCAATGGATTATTGAAGATACAAGACCGAATTTACGTTTTATGAAAATAGACAAAGGAAACTGCCAATTATTTTTCTGCAAAAAAGTGAAATGGGTTGGTATAAACTGATTACACGGATCGTAAATTTCCTCTTTGTAGAGAAAGATTGTTTAACCAACGCAAATTAATTTTGGATCTACAAAGTTTTTAGCAATATAATTAATTGCTTACCTTGACCTCAATATGTAATTTCCTAATTTGTTTTTTTTTCGAACTTTTAAGTCTCCAATCTAGAAAGTCCCCGTCCTTCAGATTTATTTTATCTTACATATTTCAGAGATTTTCCTACAATAACACATTAAGCAGAATAACAGCTCCTTTTCCCTTATAAAATTCAGCTAAATTTCAAATTTGTTTCTGTAAAATTTCCCAAAAGGATCGTGCAATCAATTATGATTATAAAGCTTCTTGAAATAAATGGGGAACAAATTTAAATATCAGCGAAAGAGGAAACTGGATTTATTATTATAAACAGTCAAAAAATTAACACACACTGAAAAAAGTGTGCTTTTGTATTTAGATTAATAATTTAATTTTTCCCTTTTTTCCAAACTTGCCACATAAAAAATTCCCCATTCCATGGACCTACGAACCACGAAAAAAGTTATCGGAAAATCCATGCATTTCATTTTTCATTTTCGATCAACCCTACTGAGTAATCAATGGTGTACAAATAAAGAAAGTTATTTGCATTAAGAATCACAAAATAGGCTGTAATATCAGGTATAAGTTGTCCTATTTGAAGATTTAACTCATTCACCCCTGAAATTTCACAATGAACTATTCCAACCTTTGAATTGGAAGGGTTCAAATGTGTCTCCAGGGGTAGATGAGTTAAATCAGCTTGGGCATTGTAAAGATGAAACGGTGAAATAAAGGTAATTTTTTCTTAATCACATATAGTTATATTACATAATGACTAACTCCAAATAATATATAAGCGTCATTAAGTTTTTAGATGTCCTAATATATCAGTGAAGGAGATGTATCTTGTGTCCTTGCACACATTATACTGAACCTCTGAAATACCATTGTAGACCTACTTTTATTTCAAAAGCCCTCGATCCAGATCAGTAAAAAGCTTAGTCATCTTAATCGTTCAATAATAAAACTTTCAATTAAATTTTATTCGAAAACTATCTGCAAAATTTTGTTGCAGTATTATTGTTTATGTTAACCGAAAGTGATATCATCAAACACATGAAAATCTTATTCAAAAGATTTTGTTTTTATAGTTTTAATAATTTCATCTTTTATTTGAAATTTATCCTAATATCCCGGAATAAAGGTGACAAAACTTGGTACAAGAGTCCATCTGTTGATGACAGAACAATTTTTCTGAGCATCTACTAAATATCAGAAGAAATAAGATAGAAATGTCTAAATCAGATTTCTGGATACTTTACAATTCCACTTTTGCCTTTTTTGTGTTTTTACATTAAGTGTCAGTTAAGTCACAACTACATTCCCCAAACATCGGAGTTTTAATGCGACGTTTACATTAGTGTTTTTGTCTTTTATGACCCGATATCCCAGAAAAGCTTACGTTACATCAGACTTTAGCATCCTTTTTTATGTGATGAGTAAGAAATACCATTACAATCGTAGCCAGACCGACAAGTTTCACTGCTGCATACTTCTTTTTATGTAGATTGTGAGCAATTTTTAAAGATTTTTGAAACATTTCAAAGTAAACAAAAAGTACTGTAAAACCTTGTTACGTAAATAGATTTTCGGAAATAACGATAAAGAAGGTTGAAATACTATTAAACAAGATTAGTATTGCTATCGGGAGCATCTATCTAACTACTGTATACCGGAAAATGTTTCGCTGCAGTTTAATTTTGACCCTTTTTGTACTCCGCGATAAGAGAGAATTAATCATAACAGCGAATATTTGTACACAATTTTACCAGTAATAACATGTGAAGGGTGAAATTTACACTGGGTTAACATAGGTGCGTTTTACCATTCAAGGCGAATAGAGGTCTTAATTACCATTGAAGGCGAATAGATGTCTTACCATTGAAGGTGAATAGAGGTCTTACCATTGAAGGTGAATATAGATTTTACCATTGAAGGTGAATAGAGGTCTTACCATTGAAGGCGAATAGAGGTTTTACCATTGAAGGCGAATAGAGGTCTAACCATTGAAGGTGAATAGAGGTCTTAAATTACCATTGAAGGTGAATAGAGGTTTTACCATTGAAGGTGAATAGAGGTTTTACCATTGAAGGCAAGTAGAGGTCTTACCATTGAAGGTGAATAGAGGTTTTACCATTGAAGGTGAATAGAGGTTTTACCATTGAAGGTGAATAGAGGTTTTACCATTGAAGGTGAATAGAGGTTTT
>JAUMHH010015630.1:0-10912 GCA_032359455.1 Chlamys rubida
GATGAGAGTGAGCACAACAATTTTAGACCCTAAAATCGTGACACACACGACCAAATCGTGAGACTTGACAGGTATGAATTAATAATAATTAGAAAAAGACAACAAACTGCAAGATTTTCAAAAGGGATTTAAGATCCAAACCTCATACCTTAAGTTGTATATCTTGTTGTGTGTGATAATGGTTGTACATGTCTTGATCCATTTTTACAGCTTGTTAAAACATCTGTTTTCAAATTAGTCAAAGTCAGCGTATAATTATATATATATACATACAGAAAAGGCTAAAAATATCACATAGTTCAATTTATAATACTTATATGATTTTTTTTATTATTTATTCAAATTTTAATCAATCAAACCTAGGATACTTCGGACTTCATATATAGACCAAGTGGTCTCATGATCAGGTAGTGTCTGGGAAAATTTGACCGGCTAAAACTTTTAATTTGCTATATTCAAGGCCCAGACAAAAATGTCCTTTTTATAAGGATGTTGTGACCATATGTTCCTGATAAAGCTCTTTCTGAGTGGGGTATACATTTGTACGTACTGGACAATTGGTGAATGACTATACACTCGACAGCCAGGAAGGTAAATTTGTGAATGACAATACTGCTAATTAGTAGCTAATATATATATAATTAAGCTAAATGTAGTACTATAATATGAAGTAGATAATGTACACCCTAAGTTACATAATACAATACCCCTCTGATGTCAGTATGCCCATGCAGGGGATCAATCTAGGGATCGATCCATATGGGCAACATTTTTGTTTACTATTTTTGGAACCCATTGATTGCCAGGCACACAACAAAATTGTTGTGATATAAGGTTGCCGAGTGAATAGTCATTTCCATTACTGTCTTTGGTACCCAGCCGCCAGGCGATCAGCTTCAGCCATCTCATAGATTTCAATTTTCAATTTCAGCCAAATGTATCTAATATATATGTTAATATTGATTTATCCTTTTATTCCCACCCTGATTCTTACTACTTTACAGTCTGTATTACAGTAGCTAACATTTATTTAACTACAGACCATCGCCTTATCAGCTAAAACTGACCAATCAAGGCGACTGCTGTGCAATATACAGCCTAGGCTAGTAGCTTTTTCAATATATACACAAATGCAACACAGTATCGACCGACAAAACAAAAAAGTCCAAGATCGAACGTTATAATACCTGTTCACACACGCACGTACGTCTGCAGGTTTAAAGCATTCATGATTTACATAATCATATACAGCATGCACAAACAACACCATACTGGAGCACATGTGCTTGACAGGTTACATTGCATATTTTGACAAACAAGTTCGTACACGACGGTAATTTCTTACCTGTTTCCTCAAAGAAACTGATTACGCTGAGTATATTGTCCTTGTATTGTGTTTCCAATGCTTCATACACCTATATCGTTCTTCAAAATCATCAGACACATTTTCCCGAACATCTAAAGCAGTTCAAACTTCACAAGAGGTCGAGTTCGTAACTTCTCGCCCGCCATTTTATAACAAACTAATGTTTAGATTTTCCGAGTCCCTTGCAAGACACCATTTCTGATTGGTTAATTGTATTTAAACCTATCCAATGATATTTGCTGTTTGATTTCTGTGTCACTCTCACATGATTATGAACATGGAGGAACAGAATGTAAACAACTGGAGAGAAGTGGAAACTGAAAGTAGAGAATATTTTCACATTGTACCATATTTGGTATAAATATAGACAGTAGGTAGTGATGTAAAGTTAATATGTTATTACATTACACAGTTAATACAGTTAATAGTGAGCAAACAGATGTCTAACTCAACTGATACTGTTTCATACAAAATGACTTCAGCTGTTCAGTAACTGTATGTGTTGGGAATGGCATTTGGAAGATCAAAGACTTACATGTATTGTTTATGAAATGATTGATATAAACTGTATGTTGATTTTATACATTTACATTTTAGGGAAGATTTAGATTCGGATGGTTGATAAGTGAAGTGTTGTATTTAACTCAGAATGATATAGAAAACAATGCAGGCAGTGAGTGATGTGCTGTCTGAAGATGCAAATGTTTTACCTTTGATTTTCTGATCTTGGACATTCCCTTTCTTAATAGTAACATCCCTGATTTCCCTACCTACAGTGTTTTCATGTCACAGTTGATTCAGTGCTCCAGAGCTTGTTCCAAATTTCATGACTTCTGTGATAGATGTCATCGTCTGCTGACACGCAAATTAATAAACTTATATATATATAATTACAACACAGGTTTTCCAAAAGATGCAGGTTTAATTGATGAAGAATATTGAAAAATTTTAGCTATTGTCGCTATTAGGATCTCGCAGGGAAATGTGGTATTTCTTTGTGTGGTATATGAATTGAGGTCAATATTTTTTATCATGCACATTAAAATATTAGAGTGCCTTTGTCACCGGGTTTCATTTTTCACTACCCTGAGTTTTCGGTGGGAGGATGTGACATATTACTTAATGGATTTGACCTATATTAACATGGTGGGTGACGTCGATGAAGCAGTAGACACTTACCTTTCCGGAACACCTGATCTTATTCTCCTCGTACTTTTTCAAGGGTCTCCATATAAATCTTTCCATTATTCATATTTTGCCCTAAGTCTTATACATTTTGAGTTTGAATGATGGTTTTGACACTTCAGTATTCAGTTGTTGTTTTTTTGTACACAATACACGTTAAGATTATTTGTTCAAATGATGGTGCTTAAGGGACCTGAGACTAGACACACTGTGTACAATAAGTATTTTACATTCTTTTCTACTATGAGGGATCCCTCAGAATTAAGACACTGAGTCAGTAATTTACACTCTATCCCACAAGGATGTGATGAGACTTTAAACATAACATATATTATGTATTTTACACTATATATCTCACTAAGACCAATGATTTAGGACAATACATTCACTATGTATATTTTTATACTATATATCCCACAGGAACCTGGAACTTAAGACAAAAAGATACCTTTAGTCTCAGGTTACTTCTTCTAAGTAAATTTGATTACATATTGTATTTGGGAAATTTTATGAGCATTATCCTCGTTACCTTTATATAACAGTTTAGTCAAATATTTCATTTTAAAGAAATATTTATCTTCAAAAACAGAAGTTTCTTAATTTACTAAAAACTTTTATTTTCTGATAAAAGCATGTGATTGAGAGAAAAAATCCTGAAATTGTACTACAATACATTTTACATTTTTAAAAACCTTTGGAATTTCTTCAACTAATTTCAAATAGTTGCTTCGATTCATATAAGTGAAAAAAAACAATATCTAAACTAAAAGGAAGGAATTTACGGTATAAGCTCATGTGTACAACAATGTTGTTGCATTAAAGGCACTTATTCGGTCAGTAGAATTTACAACATGGAATATGAAATGATGAACATAGAGGCATAACATTCCCTAATTTATTCCGTTTTTACTGGCTTATAGATGTTTTCTTTTTTTATATGTACATTTTTTTTCTATTTTCAGGTGACATCAGAGCATTACCTCCTAAAACACATCCATTGGATATTGTGAAAAGAGACACAAGCAGAAGCAAGTGGTGCTATTAAGACAATTAAGACGTAGATAAGTAACTACAATGAATGCCATAATATCTTTGTGTCATTTCTGTGAAATACATGGCCCTCAGGTGTTATTTTGTACCCAGCCGAGCCATCCTCAGGGTATTGAGGGTGGGGTCAGTGGGGTGGGCGTCGTCGAGGAACAGTACAACACCATGCAGCTCCTACTGTCTCGAACACAGGACGAAAATGGAGAACAGGACCTCAAGTCTCTTGTCACAGAACCCAGCACACCCACTCCTTCATCAGGAAACCACTGTGAGGTAAGTGAACAATGATCCTGGTCATGGCACCATTTTGTTAACAGCCACAGGACAAGAGTAATATAAAATACTGCTTGCACTGATCAGGATTGAACTAGTAACCCCATCTTTCCAGCCCGCTCCTCTACCAATTGAACTAATGGGAAGCTTCCTTTAGTGTGAAGCTAGATAAGATGACCACGATCAAATGTGAATTTAAAACTACCACACTTTTACCTATACAGGAGATGTATTTTTGTGCATTTTGTCTTATTGTCATCATTTATTTGTACATGTGGTGTGTTTTTCTCATTTCTTCCCTAAAAATTCAAAAATATCAAAATTATAAGAAAATGAGCTTTTGGTTTAAAAAGAAAAGAAGATTTATAGCCTCTTAAAGTTTAGACAAAAAATAGTCTTGATCTTTTTTACTTTTTTTTTAGTGAAAATCCCAATTTGAGTTTTACACACCGCATTTTTCCAATCCCCTGATTCCATTCCAAATACAGTTTAAAAAACAAAACTGTATTGTGTAGGAGTTTTCAGCAAGTTCACATTGTGAAGATTAAAATGTGTTTATAGGTTTTGTTTTGTATTTACAAAATAATAAACTTTGCTGATTTGATTGAATTCAAGAGATTTGTAAAATTGGCATGATTTTATGTGAAATGATATTCTCTAACCTAGGGCTGTTACTCAGTGAAGCCTGGCTTTGTGAGTCATGATGACGATGTGAAGGTTAGCTATGTAAGCAGTCGACAGCCTCACAACCGAGAAGTTTTCAGCATGATCCGACAAGCCTGTTTACGCAGCCTTACTGGAGAGGTAAGTCATCGCACGGGCTTGGTGTCCATAGTTATAAGTAAATCATACTTATCACAGGGGCATGGTTTGGTGTTAGGGTGTATGTCATACTTATCACAGGGGCTTGGTATCCAAGGTGAAATAACTCATATTAATCACAGGGGCTTGGTTTGTTAAGATGTATGTCATACTTATCGCAGGGGCATGGTATCCAAGGTGAAATAACTCATACTGATCACAGGGGCTTGGTTTGTTGTGGAGAGATAAGTCATGCTGATCATGCACACTAATCTTTTACATCAATTTTTAAAAAAAATCTTTATATAATGAAATTAATTCTTCACATGATATATTTTTTATGAAAATGACAATGTCTGAAATAAATCTAACTTTGATTTATAATTTTTTTGTTCAAGGTATGCCCTGGGACTGAAGGACCCATATTTTTTGGAAACGACCAGCAAGGTCATGTGATATCCTACTCCTTCCATATAAAGGACTTCCAGGCCCGAGGCTTTCAGAGGCGATACAGCATTATTATTGTAATGATGGACAAAATTTATTTGTTGAACTCCTGGCCATTTTTAGTGAAAAATCTTAAAATAGTGGTTGAACATTTACAAGGGAAAGCACAGAAAGTTCATGATGTTGAACAAACTAAAAGTCCTAGAGAACCAAACAAACTTGCCTCATTCAGGATAAACCCCAAACCAGCTCGCTCACTAATGGAACTGACGGAAGACAGAAATATTTTTAAGATTCTCCATGTTTCCTTTGTGTGGATACTTAAGGCGTGTGGTAATCGGATCACGGAGTCTCTCCTAGAGGGACCCCCAACCGAGGACTCAATCATCGACATGGAGAAACAAGAAGGTATGTGGACGTTTGATATTTGGTTTAGCTATTTTTATGCCTGTTGTGATAGGATACAATATGGTACTGTATCATACTTGTGGTCACTTGACTTTAGAACACAAGGAAGGGAGATTTGTGCTTTGAAGTAGGGAGATAGGGTTTTTAGGTAAGGAGATTTTTGCCCTTTCACAGTGTTACAACATTTCATAGATTTTAACGTATGAAGGCAATCCATGCATTTGATGATTGATATGCCTCTGTACAACAAATCCGTTTAATGTTATCAAGTTTACATGAAATATACTTGGCAACTACAATCTACAAAGTGCAAGACCAAATTTGATACATTCTCTAAGATTCATGCAGAACTAATTATCATATGACTATGTAGTTGATTGTTTCCAATCTGTTTGACAACTTAAACATCATCAGACTATAGTCAGTACTAGTGATGCATTCTGTTGGAATAATGTTTATTTTATAGAGGGGGTAAAAAATAAATTATTTATTTATTTCAAACAGAGACAGAAGAAGGCTTCATCAAACTGTTTAAGAAGGATGATACAGAGGAGGATATAGAAGAGGAGAAAGAAACAGAAAAGGAGGGAGAAGAGGAAGAGGACGAAGAAGAATCAACATCAGCTATACAGAACATCAGATATTTACTGAGGGTTTGTATTACATAAACATTTAGGGCTGGAATAATGTCAGCTAATACTATACAATTATGATACTTTGGTCAGATTAACACAAGGCTTTTCAGGACACTAAAAACCAATGATCCAGACCCGAGGGCTGAATTCAGAATTGTTTTTAGTGCTATACAAAACCTCATACCAAAATAAACAATGTTGTAATTGTCTTATTTTACATACAATATCTTAACAGTGAAACAAAAATGAAAGTATACCAAAGAATTAGACACAGAATGTCAAAACTCTCCTATGGGAGGGAGCAATTAGAGCAATGTAACAAGGGGCAGTGGAGAAAAATCAGACAGACTGGTTGTGCTGAAGCGATGTGGGAAGCAATGGAAAATAAGAGATATTTGTTCAAACTTGTATTTAAATCATGGTGGGTTAGATATGCATATTCTTATCACCATCACCTGTTTCAGTGTCAACCGATTTAATTGTTAAGAATTGTGGTATCATGTTCTATAGTAGGTAGACATTGAAGAGTAGCACCTATCTTGATGCTAATTCCATGCGAACAAATATTGATACTGATGTATTTTCTATTTTTAGAGTCTTGGGGAGAAGAAGTTCCATATTCTTGCCCACCATGCTGTAATTGGTAACCAAATCATCGTCAGAGGTGCTTTAAAACCTGCTGTCAAAGCCGTTCTAAGTGCACTGAAGGTAATGTCTCATCTCACTCAGATTCTGTTTTTATGGGGGGGGCATATAGTGTTGCCCATGTCCGTCCCTTCGCGTCCCGTCGTGACGCGTTCCGTCCCGTCCCATCCATGAGCAGGGGCATTTATGTCTTACAGACATTTTCTAGTCTTATTATAATTTACAGATGATCTTAATATGATAATAATAATTATGACATATCAGAAATATGTTGAAGAATTAAATCAAGCACAAATTTCCTTAAAAAAAATTAACGTCAGAAATGCGGTTGGAGGCATAAAAATTACTGTAAACATACACAATAAGTTGTTAGTGCATTATAAAACATGTATGTGCATTTAACATTATGTTGAAATGAAGAAATATGGACTATTCATTTAAGTTTCAAAGTTGGAGTGTGTTCAGTAAAATCCAGTTAAATCTTGTTATATTGCCACCATTTAGTGAACGGTGTCTTGGCAGTATAAAGGGGTTTGTTGATATATCAAGGGAAATGCATAGATGTAAAGAAATTTTTAAGAAAATAAGAAAAGGCACCTTTAAATATGGTAAGCCAGGTGTATGAGATGAGGCACATCATATTGAGTGTCTACTTTTTTAATGAAACTGAAAATCAGAGCCTTTTCTAGAAAATGAATATGTTTGTCACAACAAAAAAACTGTGAGGATTGTTGGAGATAAATTCTGTAAATGAGGTAAAATGCACACAGTGTCAAGGTCGCCTTACAAGCTTTGGCTAGCGGTTAAATTTCTTTTAATATCAAAAGTGCCCATCTTTTAGAAGTTTTTGAAATCCATCATTTCAAGCACCGTACACATGTTGCGATATGTTACGATTTGAAATTAATATAAAGATTTAACTCTTCTTCAGTGTATCGTACCTAAGGGATGCTGTCGGGTCGTGACATACAGTCAGGAATACGAAGCATCATGGAAATGTAATTTCCTTGGCCTGGCTCCAGAAGTTCACATTCCGAACCACATCATGGCCACAGAAATGTTTGTACTGGTAGAGGTTATCTCCCCTGAGGTTGATACCACCAATATTTCTCCCCCGGGTCTTGACCAGCTCAGGGAGTGTGATTTTAGCCTGGCTAGTCCAACAACACTACCGGATAAAGGTTAGTGTTCAGAATGAGTGGCCAACATTGAATAATTCCAGAAGGTATTCATTTTGATTCACTGAAAATATACATCCAGCTTGTACAACATTGCCATTGTATTCATTCAAACATATTTTGTTGATTAACAACAATCAAAGGGATTAGGCACAATATCTCACAACTTTTTCTTCATGCTGATTATATTGTAAACTGGGAGAAAATTGCACACAGAAATGTTAACTCCCATGAATATATATATTTGCCATCCTCTCAAAATTTTCTTGGGAGAGACACTGTGGTAAAAATTAAACAAACTCTAAAATCTACGTTTCAATGGTTTTTGACTATGCTATGGTATGCAATGAATTAATGGAGTAAAAAACACAACATATGGAAGTTCTATTGATTTCAAAAGAATGTTTTGACAATCTCTTCATATTATTGCACCACTTTCAGCCAATCTGTTTTTGTATTCCATTAGAGCTGAATAAATACAATGGTTCCTGACTAAGAGTTAAAAAATATTGTACTTGTCTGAAATTAAAAATCATTTCCAACTTTAAGACCTTAGTGTCAGCCATGGTCTAGGACTTGGTGACCAAAACAATTTCCTAGACTTGACCAAATCTATCATGATGCGTGCTTGACCCAGGAGTTGATATAACCCCTCGTTGGTTCTTGTTTTTTTTGTCTCTTCAGCTACTGTTGTATTTTACTATCGACTGAGTTCTGATATTGTCTTTGTGTGTTGACACTGTGATGTTTTTTTTTATTCACATTTTATTTCTGTTTCAAGGACCTGCTGTTTTAATAAAAATGGAGATGGCTTTGAAAAATGAAAATCTCACACAGGAAGTTCTTGAACAATATCTTATCTGTCTCAAAGAGGAATGGATGAAGTAAGTTATTTGTTGTTAAATCACCATTAAGCTAATAAGACTTCACAAAAGTGTTCATTTACCCTAAGGCTGTGTTCAATGTACATATCATTTGAATATTCTTAAAATTTTAATGATAAAACTTGTACTTACCAAATATGATGCCACAAGATGATGTCACCAAAAAATACATGTATTGAGGCAATGTTGCTAAATTTTTGTATGACATTCAAGTTTATAAAAGCATTTTGGTCATATTTAAGGGAGATAACTCTAACACAAATAAAATATATACTTTGTGAAGTAGCACACATCCTTAAGTCAAAATTTGGATTGTGAATTTTATTCTGATACATATTTCCCTTGAAATCAATCTACATTAGGGAAATAGTACATACTTACAGTATGTTGTCCAAATAAAATGATGATATTTCATGGCTGAAATTAATACCAGGTAATACAACTTTTATAATTCCACTTAAGTCTTCATCATTTTGAGTTCCTTGGGCCTGTTCTGCATTATTGCCTGTTGTTTTGAAGTAGAAATGACAATATTTTGAACAAAAACATCCACAGAGAATGACTTTTGTATAACTCTTTTATTGTGCCTCGGAACAGTTGATGAATTATAACTGAACCAAAAGTAGGAATAAGAATTAGATAATTTTTCCAGCAGAGTTGTTACCAAATTCAAAATAGGATGTGAACCTTAACATATGAACAGGATGTGATATATACATTTTTAACGTTTTCTGTTTCAGTAAAGTGAAAGTTTTATTCAAGTTCACAAAAGCAGGTGGCAGCAGGTCTGAAGAGGACACCAAGAAACTATTACAAGTGGTCGGTGCTCAGGAGGAGGATAAACAATTACTCAAGTTCTGGATGACGGGGCTTAGCTGTCACTATAAAACTCACATACTGTCAACTACCAAATCTCACCACTGAAAACAGAAGTAATGGGGATGGGGGTATGTGAGGGGATGGGGGTATGTTCACGTGAGGGGATGGGGGTATGTGAGGGGATGGGGAATGGTGGCAAGGGAGCGAAGAAGTGGTTAGTGGAAGTGAAGGGTTGGGAAGTGCTCAGCCTTGAAAGTGAGGATAATAGGAAAGTGAGGGTGGAGAAATGCTCAGAATTGGTGGTGAGGATAATGGCACGAGGGGAGTGGATGTTGATAATTCTCCTATATGATGATGGTAGGGAAGAGACGAAGGTTAAACAGTTTTGAAATAGGCATGATTGTGTGAAACAGGGTTTTCTGAATAGTCTGGAATTTGGTAAAAGTATTTGTGTTTGAAGAGGTAACATGAGAAAAATGTATTTGATTCAATAAATACTGTCAATTGATTAACCATACAGGATCTTCAGATGTGATAGGATGTGCTAATGAAGAATTAGTTATAATGGAGGTATACTAAACAATCCTTCAAGGACTGTTTGAAACCCTAAAGCTGCTTAATAATGAAAAGATAATTATGAGACTACATACTGTATAATTTTATATGCTGGGAACTTTTCTGAAATTGTATACTGTATATGTGGTCAAACTGTGTTTTTGCATGTATAAACAGTAATCGTATTTTAACAGCAAGTGTATAATTTGTTCACACAGATACAGAATTATAATATGTGCTGTAAATTTCTCCCTCCCATATGTTTAAAAGTAATATGTTTCCCACCTGGTTTTACTTAGTGACCTTTGCTATTGTGATGCCACATTCAGATGGGACTAAACGTATTATATTACGAGGTCACAATTTAAACCCCATCACGATGGAGTTTGACCGACTATGGCAATCTTGCTGTCTATGACTAATGCCACCTCATGAACTATCATTTCACAAGCTTGCCATGAAGGTGTTGCATATGCTTATTTAAATTTAAGGTACCGTACATTTTTCTGCTCTTCCTAGATATGGCTGTAGTTTATGTGTACGTTATCCAAAAGTTTTGCTATATACATAAGTGTTGCATTTATATTGTCAGTGTAGTTTTTGTCTCGCCTTCGACGATAGTCGAGGAAAGCGAGACTAAGGTATTGCTTTTCCGGCGGCGGCGGCGTC
>JAUMHH010015641.1:0-10912 GCA_032359455.1 Chlamys rubida
ACCATTGTACCATCTTCATTAGTTCTATGTCAGTTTGATCTTTTCTCTTCTTTTCTCTTATCTGTTTGATCAAGTCATGTATACCATTATAATGCACCTTGAGGTGATTTGATCTAGACTTCATACTGCTGTGTATGAAAGACAACCTTCACTGGGAGTTTATCATTTCAAATATTTACTAGTATGCTACTTAATGTGGAAGAAATAGAACCGATCATTGCAATATGAGAAAGATCTGTGAAATTCTTCCTGCGGTCATCTTGTTTTTATGATCACTCTCAAAATAAAACACCCACAACTAAAGACCGATGAAACTTACATGCATATCAAATTTGAGAAAGATCCATCCACTACTTTCTGAGAATAAGCAATAACAAATTGTAACTGTCAAAATCTAAGATGGCCACCCTTCACCCATTTTGTTTATTCCATCGGTCACAAATTAAACATGCACAATTAAGGGCCAATGAAAACCTACATAGCAAATTTGAGAAAGATCAATCAAGTACTTTCTGAGAAATAGTGACAACAAACTGTCAAAATCCAAGACGGCCACCAGTCAGCCATTTTGTTTATTCGATCAGTCTCAAAAGTAAACATGCACAGCTATTGACCAAGAAAAGCCAACATATCAAATTGGAGAAAGATCCCTCTAGAACTTCCGGAGAAATAGCCTTCACTGTCAAAATCCAAAATGGGATTTTTTTCCTCATTTCTTTTGTGAATTGGGCCTATGTCTTTGGAATCGGGAAAATTGTGAGAGTAAACCAGAGTCAGAATTTTTTGGAATTATACCGAAAACTGATTCTTTACAAAAGAGCATCTTCAAGACTAAAACAGCCTTGTTTATTGTTTACTTTTTATTACAAGTTGTTACAACTCCTTGAGATTATTTCATTTTACATGTTTGATGCTGCATTGTCATCTGATTACAAGATTAAAAATTGAAAAAAATATGGGGTTAGGAGGATTCTGAGAAAAAATAACATTACTTTTCAATTTTGAATGGGGCCAAACTTTGGCCCGAAAATGGTCAAGGTATTTTTCAATAAGAGTCAGTCATTCTCAGGTGTCTAGTGTGATCAGGTATTTATCAGTTATAGTTATAGTCAATATAAAGTATACTTACCGATCCTCATGTGCTCCTGTACTTTGTGGGCAGGAATCTTCTCGCCAGTGATAGGAGAAATAAGGTATTGGTCGGACAAATCGTCCATTGGGAGAGACTTAGCTGGAAAAGTAGATAAAAAACAATGACCATGTGATCCACATAGAGTATACAAAGTTTACATGTAATAGAGCATGCAATGTACTTTACATACTATACAGCAACGCCCTAGATCAACACAGGTTATAACATACAAGTTCTACTGTAATGGTCGGCGATTACAAATTGTTTTTAACAATGAAATGACTTTTCACTAATGACTGTAATGGAGTTTAAGATGTCCAATTAAGGTAGTTAATCATGGTCATATAATTGCCTAAGTTAATTGGATGTATCCTTACTTAATGGTGTATCAAATAACTACATTATGTCTGTCCAAGTAAACAACTACTGTGGTCAACTTTAGTTTATCAGTCTTACCTTAAATCTATTATAACTCAAACTTATCTCCCTTGTTTCTAATATAACCTTGAACATATGCGAAACAATAAATCCTATTGCATTGTACTTGAAATCTGATCCCTTCACCTTTCACTGAAAATATAGTAGTATTCCTTAGCTTCCCGACACAAACTGTACATGTCAGGCTACGTAACAATTACCTTTAGGATCATAATCCTTTCTAACGACCACCTGATCTGGCATGGGAGGGAGGGGTGGGGCTGGTATCTCGCTGGGAGGTGGTGGAGGGGGCGGGGCAGGTGCCGGGGGTCGAGGCAGGGCGATATTCCGCCGTAATTCTTCCTCCTCTTCAGATGAAGATGACTCGTCCATGTCCTGTAAAAAAAACCAGATTGATATATCTATAGAACAGTCATGGTCAACAAGTTGGACATCAAGTAAAAAGCAAGAAAGCAAAATCTTGAGTAGATACCTCTACTTTCTAACACAGACACAGTTCCCTCTTCAGTAGCCAGTATGAAGGCAGAATGGAATATGATCCCCTCAGAGAAAAGAAAACTAATCTTCTATTAATTATTGATGTGCATCTTTTTAACAGAGAATATGTTTGAACAGCACTGTGTTCAATATCATCACAAATGTTGAAAAGATTTTCAATCCTTATACATAAGTTAAAATAGCAAAGACAGTATCATTTTATCATTCCCTGTAGTCTCATCTGGCTCAAAATACATTTTAAACAAACTGTTTTAACAAACAGTGGAACAGGCATCTTTGTAGGAACAAAATCATGTAAAGTCAGTGCACACTATTTCAGTCAGAGGTACATAAAACTGGATGCAAACTTGGGATTCACAAACGACCTTTCAGTAAAGCTCACATCAATTAATTCCTGTATAATTACCTGTAGTTCTATTTCTGATGGTCGTGTCTTTCCAACATTCTTTTCTATTTCAACCTCTTCTTCGTCATCAGACTCGACCTCCATTTCCTCTCCCTCGTCTACCTAAAACCAGATAATGCAAAAACAGTAATGAGTTGCAGTTCTAAGAATATATTGTAACTTATCATTTTCTTCATTATTCTTTTATAAAATGATTTTTTGGCATATTGTCCCACATGTATTACAGAAGAGGTCCTCCTAAATCTCGAAAGGGATTCATCTGATGAAAACAGTCTTAACATAACCAATACAACAGAAATTTAGAAAGTTTAAAGATATTGTCACCAACATATATTATGGGAAACAAGCTTGCATTTTTATGTTTAGATTTTAATTTTCCTTCACTAACACAGGATTATATATGAGTTTTTGTAATAAAGTGTTGATATCATCCTTAATAGTTTGGGTACCGGTAGTTTACAAAGGTCTTACTGTTTAGCTAAATGATGTGACTTTTAATAATCAGAACTACTTTAATCTTGAGTTTTATCATCACCATATGGGGGATATTTTATCAAAAACAAATTCAGAAATATAAAATTTCAAAAGCTGAAGAAAAGACATTTGAAATATGCCGAAATACTGATTTGTTTATGTTTTAAATCATATTTGTGTTCAAATTGCTGGACTAACCTCTCCTCTGTCTATTCTCTCCTGGGCCAACACGCGAGCTCCCACTTCAGCTGGTGTGGTCGGGGGTGGCAGGTTACCTGAGAAAATTGATACAACACTCAGCCATCATTGTCACAAACAGATGCAAATTGATGCAAGTATCTTACTGATTGGAAGTAAATTTATGCTGATGATAAAAGGAAAAGATTGTGAACACATGAAGCTAGGATTTCAAAGATAATTTCCCCAAGCCAATCATAAATATTCATCCTTACCTTGTTCGCTTGGTTGGAAATCCACTGTTTCTACCACTACAAAGTCATGCCAGTCAACTTGTGCATAGGCCACTGAAAAAAATGTATGGTTTGATTAGACAGGCTGTCAGAACACATGTTAACACTGTGGAAGGCAAATGTTTACAATTTTTGTTGGTGTTTAACGTAAAAACCAAACATTTTTAAGCATTAAAGAGCTAAAAGGATGACATGCTATTTATTTGATCATTAAGTTTTCATAGATTAGCCACTTATGTTGCTGTTGACATCCCAATAACTGTGGCATGCTCGAAATTCAAAGTCAATTACTTTAATGAATTCCTCTCACAAGTATTGTTTACCTCTCACAGCTTTAGTGTTAGAATTTATCAGCAGGCGGGTATTTATCTATCAAGGGAAAGGAGCAGAACAGATTCTATGATAACTAACAGAAAGGCTGTTTATTTTTCTATAAACTACTGACCCCTTTCTCTCTCAATGGCCTCTGCCTCCTTCCTGCGCTCCCTTTCCTGGTACTTGGCCCACTCCACGCGGTATTTTACCTGGTTGAGCACTTTGTGGTAGTCGTCACTCTCTGACTTGAGCTGTGTAAGCAAGTCCTTGGGAGGGATCAAGATCTGGAGAAAATGGACAGTATTAGTCATTGGGCTGTGTAGTATGGTACAAAGAAACAAGAGGCCAAGAAGGCCTGTTTTGCTCACCAGGGCTTTCAGTTGACCCTTGAGATTTAAATATTTCAGAAGTCAAAACACATTTTCCCTGAAATTCGGAGGGTCAAAGCACATGTCAAATAGACTATTTTTTAAAACCTGAGAGTCAAAGCTAATTTTGGAGAGTCAAAAACATACTCTCAAGGGTCTACTGAATGCCCTGCTCACCTGGATCTTTATGCCCAGCAATGGTGTAAATGGCTATGAGGTGGATATCCCAACCGCTTGAAAGTTATGGCTCAGGAAACTAAGTCCTTAGAGGTGGGGCCAGACCCCCGGATCAATTCTTATATCATGATTGTATTCGTTTCTTGATGCACAGCAAATGTTAGTATGTATGCTATTGTACATCACTAAAAATACTACTCCAAAGCTTGGTGAAATAAACTACAAACCTTGGTGTACTGCTCCACAAGCTTGGTGAAGTAGTTAAAGAGACTGTGCTGTGGTCTGAGAAAGTCAAACTGGTAATTCCTTTGCTCCCTGTTCATCAGATTGGTGAGGAATTGGCGTCCATTTCTGGCCACAAACTGGGCAGTCAGCTTGACCACATCCCTGTAGACGAGGATATTAAGGCATACATTACACTTTACAGAATAGTTAATTACCTATCTCTGTAAAAAAACACACGATCCATTTCAACAATTCACATTTTTACTGAACTTAAGTACACCAGGTCAAATACAATACTTTACAGGAAAATTAGGAAAAGACAAATTCACTTACAGATCAAAAGCTGAAATAGACGGAGGATCAGCGACAAATTCAAACTCCGGTGGTGGCTCTGTGGGTATGATAGGTATATCAATGATCCTGGCCTGCTCCAGTAAAGGTTTCTGTAATCCTGGCAAAGACTGTCCAAACTGACACACAAAACAAAATTCATACATAAACATAACATGTCCGCAATCACCACTTGCCATAGAGTTTTTATACAAAAAGTTTTATAATTCATAGATAATGTTTTGAAATTTTGCACATTAAATTACAGACACTATCAGTGTTCCTGTTGATGCCATATCCCTATTTAAAACTGAAGCAAAACTGTTACAGGAAGCTATTTAAAAGATCAGTCTTTTATTCCAGTAATAATGTCATTTCCTACTTCAGATCCAACTTTAAAAATGCTAGTGCTAACAATGTACTATCAGTTACCTGTTGATTCAATGCCTTTAAAGTAGTGAAATACTAAAAATTACACATAAAATAAGTGTTTTTCTTTATTAGTTTAAATGGAATGTTCTCATATTTTACATGTATACAAAAAATTTTTTTTTTTTTTGCAAGTTGTTACAAATATTTACCTTTGGTGCTGCAGGCTCTTGTCCTACAAAGCAATCCAGAATAAATAATTAAATAACTGCAATATTAATGTTAAGTTCTATGGCAAGTACTAGTAGATTATAGAAGCAATATTATAAATTTTTCATACATATTGATATGTGCAAAATACATTATCACAACATAAAAGTTTTAACTTCTCAGTTCTGGTAATTATACAGCAACATTTCTTTTAATACTGATTTAAAGTCTAATTATTGCTACTAAACTATCATTTATAAATCTGTACATTAGTACACGTATTAACAAGAAACAAAAACTGAATTCTCTTACCTCTGCCTTCCTTAAACTCCTTCACTTTGTGTTGGTAGTAGGCATGATAAGGGTCTGCAGGGTTCAAAAAGTTGAACTTTGGATTATTGACTTCATTCTGACGAATCCTGCTCTCAAACTCGGGACCATTTCTGGCTACAAAGCTTGCAGTCTTATCAACAATATCTAAAGTTCAGTGTTAAAGATTAATAAAAAAAAAGATACATACGGAAATATTGAGTTATTGATCCAATCAACAAAATAACTTACCATTTCGACTCACCTGTCCAAGTGTAATTGATCAACCTGGAATGTTCTAAAAGTGTCTCCATCCATAGTATGTTAAAATTATTTTTACACAGTCTTTAATTCAACAGAGTTTATATTAAGTGTATGAGAGTCACTATGTGATAACAGTCCAGTTAGCTGTAGTATCAACCATACCTAAACATGAAGACAATAAATGGCTTTCATTCACAATATTACGATTGTTGACAACCATGTCCATAGAGATCACAGAGTATAGATTTCTCATATAGCTTTACATCCAAAAGAATCCATTCGTGATTTGAGTTGAAGGCAATAGTTGATTAATTCAAGGCATATCAGGAAAATGATAATGATACTTTTGTATTTTGTAGTGATCATGACCATACCTGTTGCCAGGAAGAAATACTTTGGCAAAGAAGTTGCAAAATACACAAAATATACACTCATGTACACATGTAATTAATGGTATCCAACAAGGTCATTTGTTTGAAAACTAGACATGTACATTCTGATAGCAGGGTTGCCAACCTCTTAGGAGTCCAGTGAGGGAGATCTCCCTCCACTGGGTTTTACAATGATCAGTGATAGGTAAATGCACACTGTTCAGAATAAGTGTTGTTTGCTGGTGTCTTATTTTGATACTGTGGTATAACTGTGAACAGAACAAAAATGAGACTACTTTCATTCCTGTTTCCACAAAATTCTGATGTTTTCTTATATAATGCAACTTTTGGGGTATATTCAAGTCTGTTACTTTTACACAATCTACATAACACCTTAAGCTTCATGTTCTTCTTGTCTGTTCAGTTTTTCTTGTATTCTTTTGTTTGTCATCACTAAAGGCCTATTCAGTTCTTGTACTTGGACACCTTCCCCTATCTAACTACCTGTTACTGAAACAAATAGGATTCTTTATTTTGATTACAATTTGATAAACCATGACGTATATTTCTCTTTCATTTGATTACAATGTATTCCCCAAGACGTCTATTTCTCGTTCAATTGATCACAATGTAATCGTTGCCATTAGGTCGAAATATCCAAAAGATATATTCACTCAACAATGCATAACTTTCACTTGACTATCCATATTGGATTACATTACAGTACATTATGCGTATCATCTGAAATCTGACGAAAATGTTATAAAACATGTTACAGTGTGTGAATTGTTACAATTGTAGGGGCTAGTAGCTGGGAGGGGGGGGTAACATTACGTCCGACCAACGTCTCACCACAAGGATACTCCTCACTTCAGGAGGTGGGTAAATTATTCCAATTACTGGTTTAGCTACTGCAACTTCTTCACTTGATTTAACCTCTGGCACAACCACCATCGGAGTACTTTCGATGGGCGGCATGGTGCGTAAATTTGGTTTAATTCCAAATCTACGCCAATGCGAAGCAAGGTGCTTTATTGAAAAAGTTCAAGGCCGCTTATAAATCAACGTTGAGAGAAAGCTTTTTAATTTACATTGAAGTTGCCTTGTTATTAAGCAGTTAGAAGACTCAGACCAGAAAATAAACTCTCGCGAGATCTAACCGTCATGTTTTATCATTAGTTGCTGAGGACGCTTGCTGTTCTTAACATTCCGGGTTTATTGCCATTCAAAACAATATGAAGAGGAGCTAGTAAACTAAAGTCGCAGTAAGTAGATATATTTATTACAATTACAATAGATCCTTTGCTAAAAAGCACTGAAATAAATAAATCTGGTCCGTTTACTGTGTTGACTGGCATGTACGCCGGTATCGTGATAACAACACAATAAACAAGGAACAATAAACACTTTTCCGATCGGTTTCTCTCCATCCATGGACAGTGAGGGCGATTACGGTAGGTGTCTGGTCATTTTGCCATTAATCCTGTTCGCCCCAGGTCGTTTCGCGCTAGGTTGTTTCGCCCCAAAATATTTTCAGGGTGAAACTTTATTGACCTGTTCAGTTGTTGTGTATCATTGTATGGCTTTATCATGTATATAGTCTGAATCTGAAGTTTTCGTAAGTCTCCGTTAGCATTTTTTCCCCATTAGACTCGTTAGATTAGCACATGGTCGACGAGATCTGTACATAATATCACTATTCCTGGTCCTATTACAAATTGGTGCCATTGACCCTCGACCCCGTTCAAGGTAGGAGAACCCTTAGTGGGGAGTCAAAGAACCTGGGTTGATGTTAGAAAAAAGGGGGGAATAGTGTAAAAGATGTGCATTGATTAGGTTGCCTTTCAAGTGCCGGCTGTAGGGAATTTCCCTTTAGCTCAGCGGTAGATCATCGGGCTGGAGAGCCAAGGGTCGCAGGTTCCTATTACACCTACATAAAATTCTTCCGACAACACAATTAATCGTGAAACATGAAAACAATAACTTTTTCTTATCATTAAAAACATTTCAACTGATCTTTATAACTTAAAATATATATTTATATTAAGGCAAATTAACCTTGGTGCAAACAGGATTTAGGGTGCAGTGATTTTTTTGCTTTATTCTGTTTCCCCTAGCTAAAACGTACCTTATTTTCCCAAAATGATCAAAAAATGAGGAATATATTCCAAATTTCCATTAAAATAATGCTTTATTTTCCCAAATAATAGAGAACAGACTGTTATTAAATTTTGGTAAAAAACACTGAGGTGTAACGACCCGGATCCAAAAGAAATATCCATGGAAAACCTGAAGTAAGTAATCAAATGGGGCATAGCTATTGTGTATCCCCGTTTGTGAAGTCCTGTAATATCGGAAAGGCAGAAATTAAAAAAATCATGTTATATGTAGTTCAAGAAACCAATCGCCTGAGGAACAAACCAATCAGCATTGCACTGTGTCCTGATATAACATCATCCAAATCAGTTCTTACAAATCAATTATAAAACAACTTTTATCTAATAATATAAAAAATGTAATCCAAAACATTCTCAATGACGTGTGTTTCTATACACATATAAAGGACACAGATTGATCTGTTGATGTTGATTAAGACGACTTGATCTGTATAGTTTTCTGAAATGGCTCTCAGTTTTCCAAATATGAAACTAGAGTACACCTCTGACTATAAATAGATAACTGATGGAATCATCATTAGTTAATCACTATGAAAATTAACCCCACATCCTGAACCAATCTTTGCTAAACCTGCCAGACATTAATAGGATTTGTTTAATTAAATCTTTATTCTTATTTGGTGTGGTACAAATCTGAACAAATTTATTTGTTTAGAAAAGAGCAGAAACTGTCATAATACATGTAGCTTTTTAGTCCTGGAAAAGCTGAACAATTCTCATATTAATAATGAGTAAACAATATTTTGTCAAAAAAATTCTCTGGCTAACTTCATCATGCATTAATCTCTTAAATGTTAATTCAGCAAGTTTTATTGAAGCAATGAATTCTCCAAATTTACCATATATTTGGTTTTACACCTTATTTGCAAAACAATACCAAGCATCTTATATTGTATGTTTTTTTTTTTTTTTTTTTGGCAGGAACCAAACTTTCTTGTCCTACCTTTGAGTATCAGTACAGATGAGAATAGAACAACCAAGCACTATGTCGGGATTCAACACAAATACCAACAAAAAAGAGGATGTTTCCACCAAACTTAAAGCTATGTAAGTATGCTAAGTTACAGCATTCTCGTATTCTACTGCTAACAATGTGTTGACTCCACCATCATCTACTTCTTAGGTCAACACTTGACAAATCTTAATCCATTAGAATAGAAGAATAATCAACTGAACCATAACATGGCAAACAGCAAATAAGACTAGATAATGAGTAATTACTGTTGTATACAATGTGGAACCTTACTTATCCAGATACAGTGTTCAGGATTATAGACTCTACATTTAATTTTCAAATCTTTCTTCAGGATATGGGGAATGTATGAAAATTGAGAATAGAAAGTAATTTTCCTGACTATGTACATTATCTTTTCAATTTCAGGAATTGTTATCACACATATTATTCTATTGAATTTTAATTGTTCTCAGGTCTAATTATACGTAAGTAGTTGAGGAAAATATTCCTTTCCTGGACATTTTTACCATGACCTTTCCCTTCTGCATGCACACACATAGGTGTACCCTTACCTTTCTTCGATCAGTTAGAATGAAAATTGATGGAAGAATTTAGTGTAAAGTTCTGTAAATTTCAGGCCATATTTTTACTTTTTTTTCAATCAAGAAAAAAAGTCTCATTTGGGAAAACATAAGACACTTTGAGAAATGCAATACACTATTTATTTTCCCTGTAATTCCTTATTCAGAGCAAACACTGTTGTTTTTCCTATTTTAAAGACGTTCTTGTTTTAGTTCTTAAAACTAAAAAACACAGGAATTCCAGAGACCCTAGTATAAACTTAACAGTTATCGCTGATCAAACACATCAACAGTGCACAACCAGGATTATTTTTTTGCATGTTCAGTATCAGTTTACGCCTTTCTATAGTATGAAAGATTTATAAGTAATAACTTATTGTTAAGCATGTAATATCCTTTTTGTTGTACAGTACCGTATTTAATGTTTGTAATACTGACACCGGATCACCTATAGCTAGCATTGGTCTAGAATTTACATTCCACTACTGTCTAGTCAACAAGAAATCACAGGTTCTGTCTGCTGAACACTTTCTAAGGTTCACCATCTTCTCACTTGTCATTTCTTCTTCTGTTTCTCACAGCAGGTGAAATGTTTCTAACCTGCAGTGTTCTCACTAGCTTTTAAAATAGGTACCGGTAGTTGACTTCAAAAGAATAGCGGTCTGAATGTTCACATGTTATAATGCTGATCTATACATATTTTGTTTTTCATAATTACTCTTAGTTGGAACACTCTGGAAGGAAGGCACTGATTTAGTACAATTTACATTTAACCCTTTCAACCCTATGTAACTTTAGTAGACTCTACCATGCATTGATCTGGATGAGTCCATTATGGTCTAC
>JAUMHH010015652.1:0-10911 GCA_032359455.1 Chlamys rubida
TTCACCCCTAAAGTCACATTTGAACCTTGCCAAATCAAAGACTGGGCAAGTCCAGTTTAAATATGTAGGGGTGAATGAGTAAAATATATTCTTCCTATTCAAAAACAACTAAAAACTATTTCCTGTAGGAAAGACTACTAGCCCAGAGTAGCTAAAATAATTTTGACCAAATTTGATATGAAGCATTCCTTGTATTAGGGCTTTCTTTTTTCTGTAAATAATGGGGAAAATAATGGGGACACAGAGTCGGGTGGAGGGGGTCTAAATACATAAAAAGGCCCAGAATTTTTTTCAAAAATTGATTTGAATTTATTATAAATATGACTGGGTTCAAATTAAATAGAATGGTAATTAGTATATCTATGCCAAGGAAATTCAATTTTAATACATTAAATCAAAGGTGTGGCACCCCTGAGGGTAGAGAGGCTGGGCCTGGTGGGATAAATCTTCAAAATTTTGACCAATCTTTCACGGGACTGAAAACATTGTTGACCTTATTTGCTATAGAAGCAATTATCTGGTTCCAAGAGATTTATTTTCATGTAAACGATAAGTGTATCTGTGCTGCCTTGACATCTGAGTATGAACACAGGGGTGAGTCCCAGAATGGGAAAATAGGAGTGCAACAGTTTAACAGAACCTCAGACAAATAATACTCTGCTCTGATGGCCTTAGCAGAGTGTTTTTTCTTTGGGGGAGGGGGCAATTCTATTGAGTCCAGCTGGCATGTGATTGGTGTAGACTTATTGACTACTTCTCAAGTTTCACATGGCTAATTTTAATGACTCTTTTGTGCATTTGTAAAGTGGTTCTTTTATGGTCCTATCAAAAGCGAATTATTTTGGTGTTGGGGGGGGGGGAATGCAGAATGGCCGACCTGGCATCTCCCTCCGTCCCCCCTCTCCATCCATTCCTTTAATTGTATTGATATTGTATTAGAAGCTACAATGTCTCGGAGTAAACAAATTTTCAGGCTCCTTGCAAAATTTCTGTTCATAACTTATGATTTAAAACATCAGGAAATTGAACAAAATATAAAAGTTATAATTTAAAAAATATCATATTGAAAATTTCTGATTCAATGTAATTGTAATTTCCGGTACGAGACATACCAAGTCATCTAGTTTGAGATGCAGACAGCTGCTGACTAAACAACCAATCTAAGACAAGAATATCTGATAGCTCTCATGTTGAGTATCAAACTCCATGTATGTAACGCACAAACTATGTAGCAAAACTAACAATTTGTATATATGACGCAATACAGACAACTGCATGTTTATATAAAACAATACTGACAACTGCATGTTTATATGACACAATACAGACAACTGCATGTTTATATGACGCAATACAGACAACTGCATGTTTATATAAAGCAATACTGACAACTGCATGTTTATATAAAACAATACAGACAGCTGCATGTTTATATGAAGAAATACTGACAACTGCATTTATATATAAAACAATACAGACAACTGCATGCATATATAAAACAATACAGACAACTGCATTTATATATGAAGAAATACTGACAACTGCATTTATATATAAAATAATACTGACAACTGGATGTTTATATAAAACAATACTGACAACTGCATGTTCATATAAAACAATACTGACAACTGCATTTATATATATAAAACAATATTGACAACTGCATTTATATATGAAGAGATACTGACAACTGCATGTTTATATGAAGCAATACAGACAACTGCATGTTTATATGAAGAAATACTGACAACTGCATGTTTATATAAAACAATACAGACAACTGCATGTTTATATGAAGAAATACTGACAACTGCATTTATATATGAAGCAATACAGACAACTGTATGTTTATATAAAACAATACAGACAACTGCATTTATATATAAAACAATACTGACAACTGCATTTATATATAAAACAATACTGACAACTGCATTTATATATAAAACAAAACCGACAACTGCATTTATATATGAAGAAATACTGACAACTGCATTTATATATAAAATAATACTGACAACTGCATGTTTATATTAAACAATATTGACAACTGCATGTTCATATAAAACAATACTGACAACTGCATTTATATATAAAACAATATTGACAACTGCATTTATATATGAAGCAATACTGACAACTGCATGTTTATATAAAACAATACTGACAACTGCATTTATATATGAAGAAATACTGACAACTTCATTTATATATAAAACAAAACAGACAACTGCATTTATATATAAAATAATACTGACAACTGCATGTTTATATAAAACAATACTGTCAACTGCATGGTTATATAAAACAATACTGACAACTGCATGTTTATATAAAACAATACAGATAACTGCATTTATATATAAAACAATACAGACAACTGCATTTATATATAAAATAATACTGACAACTGCGTTTATATAAAACAATACAGACAACTGCATGTATATATGAAGCAATACTGACAACTGCATGTATTATATAAAACAATACTGACAACTGCATTTATATATGAAGCAATACTGACAACTGTATTTATATATGAAGCAATACTGACAACTGCATGTATTATATGAAGCAATACTGACAACTGCATGTATTATATAAAACAATACAGATATCTGTATTTATATATAAAACAATACTGACAACTGCATTTATATATG
Source organism: Chlamys rubida (assembly GCA_032359455.1). Classification (NCBI taxonomy): domain Eukaryota; kingdom Metazoa; phylum Mollusca; class Bivalvia; order Pectinida; family Pectinidae; genus Chlamys; species Chlamys rubida. The sequence goes on from JAUMHH010015652.1 coordinate 2,670, forward strand.
AAGCAATACAGACAACTGCATGTATGAATCAATACTGACAACTGCATTTATACATGTAATACTGACAACTGCATGTATGGAGCAATAACTGCAGCAGTGCTTGAAGTTCACTGATGTATTGCATTAATGGCCTGGGTACACAAGAAGATAAAAACACTGTATAGAATCACATAGGAGAGTTACTACTGCACACATATAGACCAGACATGCACATTACGCAATGTGATAGGTTACACAATTTGGTAGTCATGGGGGATGAAGAAACAATAGATTTATTAGTCGTCTCCGGAGACCCATCTTCTCATACACTAATCTACCATGTGCCTTCCAATTAATTTAAGAAGCACTCAAGTTGATAAAATTGTCACAAACAACCAATCACTTGTTTTCTATGGATAAGCTATGACATGGTAATGCGATTGGGGTTGGGCGTGATGACTTGTCTTAATGGTTACTACCGAGGTGTTGTGTATGGTTCGCCGGTGACAGTGGCATGTTTACTGCGTGCTGGCCGCGTTAGGTAGCCAGGTCATACGTTTCGCCGCTGCTTAGTACAGCATTGTGTGGCTGTTGGATCATCGTCCTGTGAACAAATCAATGACAATGGCAGGAACAAATCAATAACACATTGTTCTTATATCCAGTAGGTTTCCTGATATTGATGAAAATCAACACTCGGTAGGAAGTCTTTTGTGAGCACTCAGAAATATATGGATATCCTGGAGGATAATTTGTTCGTAATCAGCCCTGACAATGTTTTCCTAGAATTTGTCATTTATTTGATCCAGTTGGATCTGACTTTGGTATACGACAATTTCTCGGTCAAGTTTGCTGTGTTCCCATATCACATTGCGTAGGACCCCAAACATGGACGGTTTTGGCTCCAATAAGATTTATGTTTTTAATGGAAACAGTTATTCTAAAATATTGGAGCACACTCCAGCACATAAATCAAAATTTTAAATGAGAAAATGTAAGCAGGAATTATTTATTGCCTGCTTTCTGAAGCTTTGGTGATAAGCAAAACATTAAAAACAGTACAATATCATTAAAAAAATGGATTCAGAGATAAAATATTTCTTATGACCACATTGAAATCTAGGCTAGCTATCCAGGCTGCCTGCTATGGACTCCACATTTATCCAATATCTGAATAGATCGAAGATAAAACCTAAAGCTTAAAATCATAACAGCAATATGTGGAAAGAGTAAATTTGGAATCAAGTGTCAGTTTAAGGGATATGCAATGAGCAAAGAAAATTGCAGAACATAAAAAATCATTGTCAGTCTGAAGGCCTTGCAAAGAGAGCGCTCGGAAACCATGTCAATCAAAGGACTAGGCAAATGGCAAGGATGTTCAGAAATGTCAATTTAGGGGCTATGTGTATGCAGTGAGAAGGCTTAAAAATCGCTGTCACTCTAAAGGGATTTGCACAGAGCAATTAAAGGGGCTATGCAAAGGGCAAAGACAAAGTTTAGAAATGGTCAAACCAAGGTCAGTCTTAGGGCCATGCAGAGAGAAAGCTTGGAGACCATGTCAATCAAAGTATATCAAATGTAAAAAGCAAAGACATTAAGAAATATCATTTTAACGGCTATGCGCATGCAGCGACAAGGCTTAAAAATCACGGTCACTCTAAACGGCTGTGCAAAGAGCAAAGAAAAAGTTCAGAAGTGGTCAAACAAATGTCAGACTTAGGGCTGTGCAAAGCGAAAGCTTAGAAACCAATGTCAATTTAACTCTTTCACCCCTATGTAACTTTAGTAGACTCTACCATGCATTGATCTGGATGAGTCCATTATGGTCTACAGTGGTGAAAGGGTTAAAGACTATGCAAAAAGCGAAGAAGAAAGCTTTGAAACCAATGTCAATCTTGGGGCTGTGGAGCAAAGCAAAGTTGTAGAAACAAATATGAAGTCAATGTCAGTTTAAGGACTATGCAAATAAAAAACTTCAAAAATCATTGTCAATCTCGGAGGCTATGCAAATATCAGAGTACAAGGTATAGAAACAGTCAAACCAATGTCAATCTTGGGGCTGTGCAAATATCAGAGTACAAAGTATAGAAACAGTCAAACCAATGTCAATCTTGGGGCTGTGCAAATATCAGAGTACAAGGTATAGAAACAGTCAAACCAATGTCAATCTTGGGGCTATGCAAATATCAGAGTACAAAGTATAGAAACAGTCAAACCAATGTCAATCTTGGGGCTGTGCAAAGAGAAAGCTTAGAAACCAACGTTGATTTAAAGGTTGTACAAAGAGCAAAGAAGAAAGTTCAAATCTAATGTCAATCAAAGTCAGTTTAAGGGGTATGCAAAGAAAAAAACTTAAAATGATTGTCAATTTAAAGGCTATAATGCAAAGTGCAAAGAGAAAGCTTAGAAGCTATTGTCAATCTTAGGGCTGTAAAGAAATGTGTAGAAACCATTGCCAATTAAAGGCCATGCCCCCAATGCACAGAACGGATAAAAAAATCAGCTTAGAGGCTAATCCCAGTCTAGGGCTGTGGAAAAAATCTTGTCAATCTAGACAAGCTTTGCAACATGAAATATTTTTGAACCTCATATATGGTCACATATGGGCTAATTGCTGCTAAAATGTATGTTTTAAGCTCGTGTTGTAATCATTATTCCATGAGGACCAATGCATTTGTTTGAAGTGCACCTAATGCAAAGATCTTGTTCCTGCAATATCATCCGAGACAAGAAAGTTATTAAAAGGAAGGACAAACAAGGGATGAAAGGATGATCTTTGATTAGGAAGAAATGCCGTTTTAGAACTTACAGAGTGCAGAGATCACGTTGTGCAAGATAACGCATGTTCTGCACAAAGAGCCAGTTATTGGATTTGAAGAAAAAAAATGCAGACTGAAGGAGATTGCCAGTCTGAGATATTGTGATGTATTCTATACAAAGTCTAGGATGAAATTGAAATCTGTGAAGACAGGTCTCTGAACCCGAGGGACCGCAACTGTTCCGACTCTTTGTCATCACCATGGTAACAACTACCCAGGGGACTATAGGTTGACAATGTCTTTGTGTGTCCTCCATAGTAATGTTTGATAGACAAGCATATCTTTTCCCTCAAATGGTGTTTAAATGTTTCTAAGTGTCACTTTGGGCCACCAGTGATGGTTAATGTCATTAGATTCGGATATGTCTACCTTCCAGTGAGATATATCTTTCAGCATGTAACATTGTGTTTCAGTAGATACATATTCCAGCTCCCATCTCTACATATGGTAGACTACATGAGTATAGAATTCAGGGCAAAGAGTGAGGTTTTTGAACCAAAATTATGTACCTACCCAAGGGTGGGGTATTTCTATCCTACATAATTTAAATATGAAGGGGTTAACATTATTTTATTACATTGCTGATCATGACCAATTCATTTCATTGAGGTGTTTAAACGCTACAAGATGAAATATCAACCTATTTCATACTTGACCAATTTTGAAATTACCAATTTCACTGGAAAGTGTGCATCACAGTCTGGTTTATATTGAAAGTATAAACTTCAAAATATAAATAATTTTCTTTCTTATTGAGCCTAGAACTTCTTTGAAAGACATGATGATTAGTTGACTTTTTATGAATGGAAAAGTATATACGTATACGTTAGTAGTATAAAGGTGATCACCAGTTTATCACACAATGTTTTCGGGGATCGGTGGTTCAAACCTGTGATGGCCTCGCGGTTTTATCCACATGCTCGTGATGATACAATTGTTCTCACAACAAACCCCGAGAACACTGTGATAATCTATAACTCTCATGTGGAACAGATGTGTTTCCAATAGGACGGGACTCGAAAGACCTCTAGTAGTCTTCAAAATCCTTATTACTAAAACGTGAATAAAAGTAATTTCTTAAATGTTCGGTATCTTGTCGGCTAACATTCTGAAAGGTGACATCATCTTAATGTGTTTTTGTCATTAAGTTGTTTGCATCTGAAACTGCCTCATTGGAACACTTGCTTTTGAATTTTTGCAGGCTACGTTTATTTTTTCTGATTTCAGTAAACACGATCGTAATTAATTTGCACGTTATCTAGAAATTTAGATTTTTGTTGCATTATCAATGTCATTGTCAGGGCTTTTAAACTTTTGTAGGCGACATTTATTTTTTTGATTTCACTAAACATGATCGTAATTAATTTGCACGTTATCTAGAAATTTTGATTTTTGTTGCATTAGCAATTAACGTCATTGTCAGGGCTTTTAAACTTTTGCAGGCTACATTAAGTTTTTCTGATTTCACTAAAACATGATCGTAATTAATTTGTGCGTTATCTAGAAAATTTACTTTATTGTCGTATTAGCAATGTCATTGTCAGAGCTCAACCTGGGCACTACCACATGAAGGTATGGGAATTCTTCCCAAGGGTACCGTGTAACTCATTCACCCCTAACATTTCATAATGAACTATTCCAACCTTTGAATCAGAAGAGTTCAAATGTGTCTGCAGGGATGAATGAGTTAAGGTCAGAATCAATAATTGTCAAACTTTGTCTCTAACCCGGAATTTCATTTTGTAATTTCATAATGAACTATTCCAACCATGAATTGGAAGAGTTCAAATGCATCTTCAAAGGTGAATGAGTTAAGGTCAGAATCAATAATTGTCAAGCTTTGTCTCTGACCCGGAAATACTACATCCTCCGGGATTGGATGTATGTCCGAAATTCCACTTCCTCCTGGATATATGTCTGTATTCCCCCCACCATTCCCCCATATACCTATGTATGAAACTTCAATGTTGGTTATCAATAGATATGTGGCCTGCAGTGTTATTTGTTAGCGACTGACGGACGTGTTGTGGTGCTGATGGCCTTGTTTGTTAGACAGACCGGGGTCAGTATTGATTAGATTACCAGTAAAGACCAGATTTGAAAGAAAGCCTACAACAATAGGTCTGTACACCTTCTCTTGTTCCCTACGTTATTATCGCAGTGCCCAGCTTTTGTTTTGTCCGTAACGATATCTGTATTACCGATAATTGTTCCCCAATATTTCTCTAACAGCCGAGCTATTGTCATTATTACCCAGACAACAACTTTCTACATTTGGTGCCCTTATGGTCTTTCAAGTGTTCCCCAAGAATTTCAGTTTAGTGGGTATATTTGATAGATTTTCAAGATTCTGTCCATATTGAAAAATAAATGTGACATGAAAAATTGAGTGTGGTGTGGGTTGGGGATGTTACGACTTAATGTTACTGAGGTAAACTACACTCATTTGTGGGTTTTTTTGCGGAAAGCGGAATTTGCATTACATTTATACATTGGTGGTCGGTCGAGCTGGCAGTTTGATGGTATATTATGATTGAGTTGGCCAAGTGATAGATATTTGTGATGTGGCATCTGCCAGTCTGCTGTATGTTCAGTAGAAACACTAATTGCTTTGAAAATAATAGTGTTAATTATGAGTAAATATACAAAGGTTTGTTCCTGGAGATGAAGTATGTTTGACTCCGCTTCATTAAACCAGATTACCAGTACAATTTGTGTTTACAATTACACAGAAAAAATAACTTTTTTTAAATGTATATATATATATATATTATGTTAGGAACACTTCCTATTAGGTATCACCATTCTGTAGGAACCAACTCTTAGACCCTCTCATACCTGTCCAGAGAGATCACATACCACCTGTATTAAAAGCTCATTTGAATGAAAGACCACCTAAGGGATTGTTAGACCCTCTTAGGGAACATTATTTGGCCCCTGTTCCCATGGAAAATCGGGTTTTCCCCCAAAATTGTCGTAGTTAAAAAGCGTTATTTTTCCTATCACCTTGTACTCTGATATGATAATGTAACATTTAGAGTGAAATAATTTTTCATTAATTACAGTATTTTAATTTTCTATTTGACACAATGAGAAATCACCTGGAATGAGAGATAACCTGAAACAAGAGATCAGTTTTAATAAGTTATTGCCTGTATTGAGATATCACCTGTAACAAGAAATTACCTGTATTGAGATATCACCTGTAACAAGAAATTACCTGTATTGAGATATCACCTGTCATGAGAATTCACCTGTAATAAGAAATTAACTGTAATAAGAGGTCACCTGTATTGAAATATCAACTGTTATGAGAGATAACCTGTAACAAGAGATTATCTTAAATAAGATATTGCCTGTGATCGGATATTATCACCTGTAAAGAGAGGTCACCTGTAATGAGAAATTACCTGTAATAGGAGGTCAACTGTAACGAGAGATCAGCTGCAATGAAAGATTTTGATCACCTGGAATGAGATATCACCTGTCATAAGAGGTCATGACCTTTAACGAGAGATCACATGTATTGAGATATCACCTGTAGAGAGATACCAGCTGTAACGAGAAATCACCTGTAACGAGATATCACCTGTCATAGGAGGTCATGACCTTTAATGAGAGATCACCTGTAAAGATATATCACCTGTAGAGAGATACCAGCTGTCATAAGAGGTTGTGACCTTTAATGAGATTTCACCTGTAGAGAAATACCAGCTGTAACGAGAGGTCACTTGTATTGAGATATCACTTGTTATAAGAGGTTATGACTTTTAATGAGATTTCACCATCACAATAGATCCTTGACCTTCCCATATGTATCAATGTTCACCTTATACAAGGAAACAGTTTCCAGACTTACTTAATTTAGCGTGCACCATTCTTGTATGTTGCTTTGTTATGGTGTTTATGAGTCTTTGAACGCAGACCTGTTGCTAAAAATTCCTTGCACTTAGATCATATCAAATTCTCTCACTAGAAAGACTCTAGATCATATCAAATTCTATCACTAGAAAGACTCTTCAAGACTGAAGAGTGTATCTTTGACATTTCAAGAGAGTTTCGTTTCTTTTCCTGCCCGAATGGAATCAAATTCTCCAAATGTTAATTAGTGAACTGACAAACCTATTTTCAGATGTTAGACTTGTTTGGAGAGGCCATACTTGGGGAATCAATATATTATAACTGATTGCCCCTTTTGTGGGCATAATGAACTTCACAAGCATCCCAGGAGCTTCCACCTAAGTTTAACTGCCAAGTTCTAAGCCGATAACAAATTGAATCAGAGAAACATGTCACTTGAGGAGTTACTTTTACCGTGTTTGTCATTGACGTTAGTTGTGTGATGTGTAACTTGAGCTGAAGTAGGAAGTCTTCAGGTTACAGAGTTCATGAATAATAAATTAGTAGCATACTCGGTAGGCACTATCGTATAACTTTCAAAAACCCCTTTTCATTTAATTTTCAAGAATGCAGCCATTTTGATGAGGTTGATACAGGATTTTATTAATGCTGTAAGAAAGGATGTTGACCTATGTTTGCTATTTTCTTACAGCTGTTTAAAACACCTGTCTACCATCTGGGTCAACAAGAGCAATTAATATCAGTTGATAGAACTTGCTTCCTAATTGTTGGAAAATAAAGAAAATATATTTTTTTTAAACACCTGCCTGTTTTGTGAGACCAATTTAAGTCATAGTTTCCCTGGATATCTAGAGAAACCATAGTGATTGTGTACTTATATGTTAACCCTTTCACCCCTATATAACTTCAGTAGACTCTACCATGCATTGATCTGGATGAATCTATTATGGTCTATAGTGGCCAAAGGGTTAATCATTAAAACCTTTTAAATTTTGCAAATACAAACTTGTTGATGTGTTAATGAATCTTCTCAACAATTTTTCTTCTTTTTTTCCAGATAATCAACATTCATAACATACTCCGCCAAGAGAATTTAGAATCCATGAAAGATGTGTATCCTTTGTGTCAAATAAGACTTGGTATGTACTGCAGATATGACAGTCGGTTTGGATGGCAACAGAGCGTTTCAGGACGATGGTAATGGAAATATCATAGATCTCTTATATATATATACATTAAACTGCATTCATATCTTCAAAATACACTAGATTTAAACTTACACCGGTCCAGTTTGTAGGGATATGTATACTGTATGCTGAACATTTTTCGCTGCAGGTTAACTTTTTTGCCTTTTTTGCACTTGGTAATAAGGACAAAGTTATCATTACAGCCAATATTAGTGAAAAATTATATATATAGTTATTAATTATGAAGGGCGAAATTAAAATCTGGCTTATATGGATTTCAACAGGGAAAGGCGAAAATTTGCCTGCACGAAAGTTCTTGATATACATTATTTATTTGCATAGATAATTAATAATAATTAATAATAATAATAATAATTTGAGGTTCTTATATACCAC
>JAUMHH010015663.1:0-10911 GCA_032359455.1 Chlamys rubida
AGTTTATTTTTAGATGGTGTCAAGGTTACGTCTGACAGAAACAAGGGGATAGAACTCTGGGGAACCATGAACCCACATAATGGTAGTTTATTTTTAGATGGTGTCAAGGTTACGTCTGACAGAAACAAGGGGAGAGAACTCTGGTGAACCATGAACCCACAGAATGGTAGTTTACTTTAAATGGTGTCAAGGTTGTGTCCTATAGAAACAAGGGGAGAGAACTCTGGGGAACTATGAAATGGTGAATGCCACCTGTATTGATATCTTTAAGGTGCCGCGAGAGAATTAACAGGGTGTATTGTACTCACAATTCTGCTGAACTGCAGTTTATATTATATTGGTGTCAAGGTTGTGTCCTATAGAAACGAGGGGAGAGAACTCTGGTGAATTATAAAAAGGTTAATGCTGGCTGTTTTGACATCCTTAAAGTGATGTTAAAGTGACATTAATATACAACTGATAATAAGGTACCCAAGGAAAGTTGTATAGGGTCTTGTGTGTCTTCAGTTCAAAGACTTTGTAAAAGGAGGGAGGAATGTAACAGAGGATAAGGTAGCTGAATTGGTTTTAGTGTCTGTCTGAAGATTGGTGGTTCCGGGTTCAAATCCATGTCTTGTCATACTTTTTTCCTTTCCTATTACGCATATATACAAACACCTTCAATTATAGAATGATCGTTCCGGTTGTTAATGACAGGTAGTCTATACTTCCTGTTTGCCTGTATGTTTGAACATTGAAAAAAAACAGGGATAAAATCTCGGGAAAGAGGATTTATTGAGTGTAACAGTTTTATTTCTATGACATGGAACTGATTTACTCGTGTTGACTAGATAGAAATCCTTTTTATCTGATGTGTGACTAAAATAAGATACATTTCCTGGCATTAAAACCTGGTGTTGGTCCAGTTGGCAGGAAGTAGTGGTGCATATATAGGTACCTTATGCATACCTCTGCTTTTAGCTAGGACTATAAACAGATCACTGACAGAGACGGTTACATTTTCGGTGATTCATTAATGCTCCGGGATCCTATATATAAACCCATCAGGGCCAAGTTTTCATAGCCTCATAAGCTTAATGCGTCGTTCAGATAAATTTTCGAAATAAGATATTTGAAAACTTTCTGAAAATTTATAATTTTGTTTTCTTGTGTTCTCATTAAATAAACAACTGTCTAAATGTCTATATCGTTATTCGTTAGACACAAATTTTGGTTTGGAATTTCAATGTTTTTGAAAATATACAAGTTTCAAATTTTGTGAAAAGTTTTGGTTAAGCGTATGATGCTTTGAGGTAGTGGACCAAGAATGTAAACATATTCTGCAGGAGTCTTATGCATTCTATTGCTGTATATATACAGAACTATAGATACTGTTACGTTATGTGTACTGGTAATATGTATATATATATCTATTCATTTAGATTTTTTTATAGTTTTACTGAGCCTCTTTCACTGAGAGCAGTGAAACAGGAATGGGACCATAAAACGTGCTAACATTTTCTATCACTCGCTGTCTAACGGCGCCTAACATTTTCTAAAACAATAAAACGGTTTTTCCTTCGCTGAGATGAGGCTGGATTGGACCATTTCTGCCAGTTGTTACACGGGCTAAAAGAAACATTGGGGAGCACTTAGGACAGATGTTGTGATGATAATTAATGCTTTGTAGGATATTATAGCGGCATGCTTGTTCATAGACATCATCAGATATATACGTATACGGTTGTGATATTTCCCTTTGATGTCTCCCAAGTGTCGTTTTTAGATCCGAACTGGCATTTAGGAGTGTCAATATGACTGAAAATTGGGAAGATGTAAATACAAATGTACTTAAACTGGATCAAAAACTCGTGATATTTCACTTTGTCGTTCGCAGTTCTTTGTATGTCTTAAAATTTCACCGGTCATAGTTAAAGCACTTGATTGATCCGGATCTATCTGCATTTTATAGAATTGATTGCCAGTTAAAACAACGGTCATATATAGAATACCAGCAGCTAGTTTTGAAAATAGACCCAGTGGTGAAATTTAGGAATACATGGTGTTTCTTACCATTTCTGGGTTTGTTCTCAATTTTAAGTCAAGGGTTAAGAAACCCAAGCTCAACTTCCTTTCCAAACTACTGGTATTTACATAGAGGCAATTACAGTTACAAAGCCTCACTCCACTATCCATATATGTATATATATATATATGTATACACATTATTTAACACAATTAAAAAATCATAGCTATGCCCTTTTAGCTATAAATATTTCAAAACTATAAAATATTGACATATATTTCAAAACTTTTTAAGGTTAAGACTTGTAAGCTGAAAACTTGAATTTTAAGTTAACAAGTCAAAATGAATCAAATATTGAACAGTCACATTAATATCAACAAATTGTGATACAATTGTGTTTCGTGTATTTCGGATTCGAATTCAAGGTAACATGTGTTTAGGTCAAGGTAAAAAAGTAATGAGATATTCACATATATATATAAGCTTCCTTACAGTGAATGAAAGTACGCTGGAAATCCCAGCAATTTGCTGTCATGTTTACACGTTGATTTAGTTTAACAGTTTAGGAGTCGTCAATACCAGTGGTTAACTCATTCACCCCTAAAGACACATTTGAGCTCCTCCAATTCAAAGGTTGGAATAGTTCATTATGAAATTTCAGGGGTGAATGAGTTAATGCGATTTGAGGGGCTGCTGTGTTGCAATGACATCTCAATTTCCTTTTGAAAAATACAGTACCTGCAAGGCAGAGCAAATTGTTGTAATTGTATAACCATGTTTTCTATAGAGAATATTGATTGATTATCAGGCGATATAGGGCCAACATATGTACAAGTCTGCTCATAAACCTGCTTGTTCAAGTCTAGGTTTATTGCACGGTCGTGTTTCAATTGTGGCTTCCACGAAAGGCTGTCAAAATCCATCACTTGAACAGTTAACCTTCTCCCGACGTTTCGTAAATCAGTAATTTCCTCATCTGTTTTCATCGATTTTGTATCAAAGGGGATGAGTATTTTGTTACTGATGTTTTATTTTATCAAAATTCAATAGATTTGAAATTAATTTTGAATATTTTTGAAGGGAATTGCAGATCACACTTGACAATTTTCTTGGCAAGCTCTGTGCAATCATTAATGTATGGTTGTCATATGCCACGGTATAGTATAGGCACTGAACAAGAGTTCAAATCGGGGGGGAAAACTCCAAGACAGTCACGAAGAAATCAAATCTTGTTTGCTTTATAGTTGCTTCGACGATAGACGCTAGCCAAAATCAAAAGCGGCAGTAAAGTCATGTAGACATATGTCAAATGAGATTTTCACAAATGTATCACATTCTGTATGTCACATGATCTGTCTTGGTGATGGAGATTTGAAGTGTTCCCAGGTAAATTTCAGGACCCAATAAAATTGTATTGACTTCGTAAAGGGTGGAAAAAGTCAAAAAGATTGTTTTTCATTAACTGCATAAAAGGTTGAAAAAGTTACAATTTGTGCCCCAAAAAACTGTAATAAAATTCAGTTTATTGAAGCATCAAATGAACTTTCTTTTTATTTTATTAGAGGATGAGGGCTTCAAACTCGTATTGACTTAAGAATGATCGAGGATGTGGGTTTAACATTTAAGGATCCGTGTTCCACTGTACTGTAGTTTATTGTATATAAACTGTAACTTCCCCTTAATTTTGCTTTGGATATAAGTTAAGTTTGTTCCGGTATGTGATTTGAACAATCCTCTTCACCAACTGTAGCACATTTGGGTAAAGACACTTACGTTGCCCCGGTAATTAGCCCTTTCAACACTGTAGACCATAATGGACTTATCCCAGATCAATGCATGGTAACGTTTCTTAAAGTTACATAGGGGTGAAAGGGTTAAACCAATAGTTTGACAATCTGAAGTCTGTGATTCGAAGTTTGAGAATTAGGTATAGATAGGAGATAGTTGCAATATTGGGAATGGGATCAGTTATCGGCCCCAAAAAGCTCTGCCCCGCCTGACATATTTGCAATTTTTTTTCTTTGACCATGATCCAGATGATGTTATAGACAGTGGTTATGCAAATATTGTTCAGAAAAAAACAATCTTAATAATATGATATCACTGTAATTCATAATAATTTAATTGAGCAAATTCAGCTTGAGTTAATAATTCATATTTTCATTCCTAGATTACCTCCCTTTGGGGGAAAATATTGGAATCTTATTCATGAAAGGAAAATGTTCTATTGACCAGATATGTTATGTTTTGACCTTAGATATGTAGCCCATGCCTGGTAATAAGCCCACCCACATCTATTGCAGTTCAATAAAAGTGTTATCAAATGTGAGCATATGTGAGCATTTGACATTCTGCTAACACTATAGCCATCCACCACTGGGTCCCTGGTTCGAGACCTACGTGGGGCAGTCTCCAGGTCCTGGCCGTTGGTCAGTGGTATTTGGCCGTGAACTCCAGCTTTCCTCCACCACAAAAATCTGGCACGTCCTTAAATGATCATAACTGTTCACAATTAAGACGAAAAACACAAACAAGCCAAAGTCATCAAATGCTATTTCATTGCCTGTAATACACTCACCTGTTCTCTGATTCCAAGATTATGTGTAACTGTTAGCTCCCTGGGCTTTACTGTAGTAAGACTAATAGATATGGTGTCAATGTATTTTCAAAGCATTTTGTCAGGCCAGGCACTTGTGTAAGGTATGTTGTTGTTCGATCAGACCAGAGGTTTACCATTTATATAGGGGCTGCCGATGTCTGTTATCTTTCAAAATTATATGGGTGCACTGGTATCTGTAAAAATTATATATTGGACATTGGTGCAAGAATAATGAAAGCTTTTAAAATGTTCACAAATATATATTTTCAAAGTAGAACAGATACAAATGATTGCACAGGATATTTCATAACAACCGTCCCGCAGTGGATTGAAAAAGTATAAAACACTGCCTTACGTAAATAACAATCATTGTCAATTGTACAGTACACGTCATATCATGAAACACTAAGGGCTTATGTGATTTCACTTCGATATCTTATATCCTGACTAATCTTTCTTAGAGTGTCAGTCTAAACTTGGCAGAGTTTTATTTCGTAGTTCCGGCTTGTACTTGGTACTGACTGTTACGAATTCCCATCCTGTACTTGGGAAATTTATATATTTCCTAGAACAAAGAACCGTTTTCTCTGTCAGTGATATCGTATGTTTGGCGTAACAGTCCTATAACTGAGTATTACGTGACATGCGGTTCAGCTGGGGTAAGGTGATAGCTGTACACTTGTCTTATCTAGCATCACAGGAAGTCTAATTTCAGGATCACCGCTCCCAGTCATAACTTCGAGTCATATCGAGAATGTACACCCAATTTGAGGGCTATAATTTAAAAATTCATGTTTTCAAATTTTTAAATGAAAAAATCTTGAGATAATTTTTTATTTAATATTTTTTGCGTACATTGGTAAATCTAATTGAATTGTGATGATTTGTCTTGAAATATGATACTTTTTTTAATACAGTTCATTTATATTCATATCTTTTTTGATATTTTTAAAATGTTATAAGTAAAAGTGCCTTTTTAGTTTTTGTTATCACTTCAACATCTGGTTAAGTACTTTACTTGTAAAATTTGATGATAAATTTGAAAAGAAAATGATAAAGGTCATTTGCTATAATTTTCTAAATATTTCACTCAGAAATGAAAGCAATAGCAGGAATGGTATACAGATTATGGAAACTAGCTGACTTTCCTTCATGACGATGTAAAGTTAAAAAAATGTCCTACCAGGTTAGATTAGTAAAACGTTGATTTACAAATGGAATTGTAACAACACAAATGGCTGTCGTTATCTGTCTGAGGAACTCTTCTTCATTGGAGATACAATACACAGCTTTGGGAACTTTCCTTATAGAGCAGTTGCCAGGTACAGGCCCGCGCAGGTCGGTGGTTTCTCCCCCCAACCCTGGGAACTCCGGCTTTCCTCCACCACCAAAACTTGGCTCTTCCTGAAATGACCATAGCTGTTAATAGGATATAAAATAAAGTAACAAACAAAACAAAACCGACTAGTATTAACACTGGGTTAGGGATGGCTTAAAATTAAGTAATGTCAGCTTTGAAACACTCAATTACCTTTTTTTGTGGGAGGTCAAGAGTTTCTGGTAGTGAAGAGTTAAAGCTTGCGTATCATGGGAGTGGCGAAGACAGTCTGGCTAGATTGGACGATTAAATTATCTGATGAAAAAAGAGATAACTATTAATTAATCTGATGAATGAAGTGATAACGTGAGATAACCCAGAGAAGAGGTGAGTACTCCCATATCTGAGTGAGTATGTCAGCTTTAACGGGAGCATCTCTGACTAAGAGTAATGACCACCCATGTCAGCAACTCAAGTGGGATGGGAAGATGTTTTTTCCTTACAGATAGTTTTCTAAGATGATGAACTTCTATTTATATACATATAATTATATCTGTGGTATATATTAGTGTATGTGGGATTGATGGAGGTTGAGTTTGCTTCATCTACAGAGTAAACCAGGCTAGGATAAGAATTAGACTGGCTACCAGCCCCTAGGTTTTTTATGAAGAAAAATGTTACTACTAGCTTATCTCCCCCTAGTTTAGAACTTAGGATCAGACATCCAAGTGATCAACATTTTTAGAGTAATTTTTTTTTTTCTTAATAATTCAGTATTCTAGAGATGGGGGCCAGTCTAGATAAGAATATGAACTACATGCAAATGTAAACCGTATTTGCTGTAATTGGGGCCCAGGGCACTTAAAAATAATAGATTTAATTCTTAGGATGGGTTATAATAGAACAAATTGTGCAACTTTGACCATTGCTACAGTATAACAGAAGGATGTTAAAATCCTTTCAGTGTGGCTGGAGGTGTGGCATGCAAATGTTTCTGTTTATCTTCACCCCTAACCGTTATAGAAAGGGTAACCATGATCAGCAGACATACATTTCTGCTTTAAAAGTGTCAGTACTGTAAATTATTGACCGTTGACCAGGCCTTAGACTGGCCCCCGTCTCTAGAATACTGAATTATTAAGAAAACAAAATTAACTCTAAAAATTTTGATCACTTGGATGTCTGATCATAAGTTCTAAACTAGGGGGAGATAAGCTAGTGGTAAAATGCAGCCAAGAAATTCTTAGTAAAAACTTAGGGGCTGGTAGCCAGTCTAACCAGGCCTGGTCAGCTCTGGGATGTGGAGGGGGTTTATAGAATTTCAACTTTTCCTGAAAAAGGACGGAAGGGGTACTAATTGAAAAAGGGAGAGGGACGCTAATAGAGGGAGGGGTATTAATATAAGTACATCCAATATAGTACATGTACACATTATTGCTCTATTGTTGCCAGGGACATACTCTATAGTTGCATATTATAACAGACATTTGAACTCTATTCAAACCTGATATTACATAATGATTATATCACAAGTAAGGATGGATATCTATTATGAACATAACCACGGAATTAGATTATCCGTGATATACCATAACATTTTACTACTGTGACACATGCAGCTCCATTCATTTAGTACTCAAAGCTTTAAGCTTTTCCTAAGTCACCATTTCCATATCTTACCCAATTTCAACCAGATATGAGTCAAGGGTTGATACGGGGTAGGCTATGAAAATGGTCATAATATAACGTTTTCATCTCACATTGTCTATCTTTTGGTATAACTTCAAAATTATTTGCTATGATGCGAATCGAGGGTTATCGAGGAGTGAATTATAGTATTGAATAAGAAGGAAAATTTGATATAGATAGCATGTCCTTGATTGGCAGATATGGCGTGTGCTGGGCAGATATGGCGTGTGCTGGGCAGATATTGTGCATGCCAGGTGGATAAGGTTTGGTCCAGGGCACGGCCATTACACAGAGCTAGCAGTATCACACATGTAAAACAACCCATATCACACAGAAGTATATGATAGGTTAATATTTTTTCTAATTACAGCAAATTCATTCCTTCAGTCGCTTTGCCTACATTATATGCATGTCTTTACTTTACTCAGAAGCAAGAGAACATGCAAACTTTCTGTAAGCCTTTCTGTGCAGTGACTTTGATGTATGAACAGGGCAGCCAAGCATGTAATGAACACATTACATAGAGGTGCTGAGGTGGTTTCTGGTGCTCTCTATTCACCCCTGAAGTTTCATAATAAACTATTCCAACCTTTGAATTGGAAGAGTTCAAATGTGTCTTCAGGGGTGACTGAGTTATACTCCCTACAAGATCTAGCAGTAGTTGATGATGACATTTGACATCCTTTGATATATTGTTTATGGGTGCCGGCATATTGTGACCATGGTAACAGGCAGTGATGTGTTCATCTTGTCTTGTACCATTTCCTGTACGTTGTTTAGGCTGGTATCTACACAGACTTGTCATTACCGGGTATGGTAGAAGATTTCCCACTTGGGACAATCTTCCAGTTGTGAATTTGACAAACTGGAGTTTGACTTCCGACTTTATAGTCAATCAAAATAAAAATGCTGATGAAAGGTGCCATTTTTCAGAATAAATTTTTATTTTATAATTTCCCTACCATATATATCCAGTAATAAGCCCATGCCTGATAATAAGCCCACCCATCTTATTTGAAATTAAATGTTACGCCCGTTCTGTGGTAGGCCTAAATCCCTGCTTGGAGTCAGAAAATGTGTTGTATAAACTAGAGTACTGCTAACTTTCATATTTCAGCGTTTTTTTCACTTTAAATATTTTGCGCTAAATTATGATTTCGCTGATTTACTTTGGACTTTCATATTTTACCGATATTCCCATTTAAGTGGTTTTAGCACTTTAAATTTGTGCTAAATTATGATTGCCCTAATTGAAGTGGATTGTATATAGTTTCCTGTTACATTATATTGTAAGCATGCTAATTCCTCAATGCGCTATTTTGTTATAATTCTGTATCATGTTAAAAATTGGAGTTGGCTAAAATAAGGATTTTACAGTACCCCTGTGTTTTTTTTCTTATGGGAGATTAATAATGTCATTGTACTTTTATGCAGCTTCAAAATGAAACCATTTCAGATTTATTGATATTCAAACATGTGATACTAATTAATAGATATAAGATTTCACAAGAAAGGAGTGTACATTTCTTCTGTGAGTAGACACTGGATATCTGCTGTGTTTAGCATTCGTCTTTTACTACACACATGTATTTACAAGCATGATTTCATAGTTACATTGAATTAGTCCAGGGCAGATATCTGTAGAAGGAATGCATATGCAACCAAATAGATGTAATCTATACTTTATTTTACAAAAAATTTAAAACAAGATTTTTCAATATGAACTATTCCAACATTTGAGCTGGAAGAGTTCAAATGTTTCTTCAGGGGTGAATGAGCTAACCAACAAGCAGACTGAGCCAATATGTCAATGATTTTTCCCCATTTAATACGGTAGTCATCAGGATCATTTCCCCCAATTCACCCAGCTCTCATTGTATGTTTGCAAATGTTTGCATTATGACTATTTACTCATTCACCCCTGAAATTTCATAATGAGCTATTCCAACCTTTGAATTGGAAGAGTTCAAATGTGTCTTCAGTGGTGAATGAGTTAATCATTCTTGTTTGCCTAGATGGAAGCATGCAGGGGTTCGTTATGTGGGAGGAGACCGTAGTACCCAGAGAAAACCAACGTAGTCGGGCAGGTGACCCTTATATACTTTTTCGTGTCCGATTGGGGAATCGTATCTGACCGCCTTGGTGAAAGGTAAAGGCGTTTATCCACTGTGCCACCCGACCACTCACACACCTATAAGATATGACTGGGGGTTCATTGTCCTACCATGTGGACCAATCATGACAGTATTAAACAACCTCGCAGAAATCTGTAACTTTCACCATGATGTAATTAAGTACCCACTTTACTTGAGAGCTGGTCGTACTCAGCAATCCTTTACAGGTGATTGGAGACAGGTATCAAATAATGTTACTCCAGAGTGTTCACAGATGCTGTTAACCTTTTCAATGACAACGTTTAAAAAGGTTCACCTTTACAATTAACATTTCGATCTGTTCAAATATGGGCTTAAGACAAGTTTTGATGACCGCGGGTTGGCACTGAACACTGTTGAAGACATTTGATGCCAAGTTAATATTATTGTCTTTTTCGAATTCATTGTCACATTTTGTTTTATGTTCGAAGTGACTTTTGCAATGACTTGTAATTCTCTAGTGAGCAATATTTACTTTCACGACAGCATTAGCTTAGAGATTATCTACAGTCAAACTGGCTTAGAGGCTTTAATCAGAGGCCACCTGTCTATATAATGTCAAACCTGTCTTTGAGAGATCATGTTTGAATGACTGCAGTTAAACCTGCTTTTGAGACCACCTGTCTATAGCTACCACCTGTCTATAACAACAGTCAAATCTGCCTTAGAGACCACTTGTCTATATATACAGTCAAACCTGCCTAAGAGATCACCTGTCTATTACAACAGTTACACCTGCCTTAGAGACCACCTGTCTATTACAACAGTTACACCTGCCTTAGAGACCACCTGTCTATAACAACAGTCATACCTGTCTTAGAGACCACCTGTCTCTAACTACAGTCAAACCTGCCTTAGAGACCACCTGTCTATAGCTACCACTGGTCTATAACAACAGTCAAATCTGCCTTAGAGACCACTTGTCTATATATACAGTCAAACCTGCCTAATAGATCACCTGTCTATTACAACAGTTACACCTGTCTTAGAGACCACTTGTCTATATATACAGTCATACCTGTCTTAGAGACCACCTGTCTATAACAACAGTCATACCTGTCTTAGAGACCACCTGTCTTAGAGACCACCTGTCTCTAACTACAGTCAAACCTGCCTTAGAGACCACCTGTCTATAGCTACCACTGGT
>JAUMHH010015674.1:15007-25253 GCA_032359455.1 Chlamys rubida
GGTATATTGATACTGGCCCTTAACACAGGTATATTGATACTGGCCCTTAACACAGGTATATTGATACTGGCCCTTAACACAGGTATATTGATACTGGCCCTTAAGTGTCACATAGGCAATCAAAGTAAATATGCTGTCATGACATAGTAATACATTACAAGGTGCTCTATTAGTTACATTTGATTGATAGATGGTTTAGTGTCACTGCTGTACAATCCTGTGATCAGGTGTTCTCACTTAAATCTGTTTATTTAATTGTCTGGTCTTATATCATTTTAGTTTCTAGATGTGTTCTCTGGAAAACTCTACTTTTAGATTGTAAAATATTGCTGTGAATATCATGGAGAAAGATAGTAAAATATTGCTATGAATATCATAGAGCAGATTTGTACACATACTTTACTTTGTGAAATGATTTCAGTTAACTAAGTAGTGCTGTTGATAGAATGTTTACGATATAACTAAGTAAATGTACAATTATAGAAATGACATGTTATAAATCGTGGTCTAGCTGTGAGTGAACACCCCCTTCTCCCTGTGGTGACTGGGAACAAAAACATCAAATATGTTGTGCTGTTGTTGTGAACATGTTTGTGACGTACTATCAGTTATATAACAAACAATTAAGCATTTGTAATCATAAGTTGTGCTGGAACAAAGAATGTCTAAACTGGACACATTTAACATGTATATTTGTAGGGACCACATACTTCATACAAAAAGTCACACATTACACAAGTTATTTTGACAAAACAAATATATTATGCAATGATATCCAGTTGAATTTCTTCTTGATCAGATTTTCAGATTATCAAGGTAACAACAAATGTAGTACTATTTTGACAATTGGAATTATTTATGGTCCAACCTATTTGAATATCTCCTTTATACAGAATTTCGGATTTGTCAAGGTATGATATTGAAAGATGGTCGTATCTAGCTGAATGTCTGGTTAATACATTTTTTCCCCCCAGATGACTAAGGTAGGATTTTGACCATTTGAATTGTATATTTATCAAATCTAGTTGAATCATTAGTTTATACAGGTTTACGGATTTAGGATTATATTTAGGTAAGTTATACCAAACACAAACTTACACATTTTATTAGATTTAATGTTCCTGTTGACCTTTGATGTTGAATATAGAATCTTGATTTATATTTAACTTTCTTCATCAATTATTATGATATCTTCCTGGTAATCCTTTGTGGTCACTCATATGTGAATGGCAGGTGTTAACGTCTTGTCCCATTTACTGTTACCTTATCACACCAACAGTCTACATACACCTCTGTTGAAGTATCTAGTTACATGTCTGTTCAATGATATCTAGTTATATACATGTACTTGTTAAATAATAAAATAAATAATATATATAGTGTTATCAGTCAACCTGTTGATGGTTAAATGAACATGTTGGTTTTATACATTGAGATTAAATGGGCATTGTGTATCCCATTATGGTATCTAATAATGTGTCATACAGTACATCATAATGTGGTATATCCATTACATTTTTAATGCTGTTTACTGTACATTGTAATGTGGTATACCTGTATGTTGTAATGTGTTATATCTGTACATTGTAATATGGTATATCTGTACAAAGTAATGTGGTATATCTGTATATTGTAATGTGGTCATATCTACATTGTAATGTGGTATATCTGTACATTGTAATGTGGTATATTCATACATTGTAATGTGGTATATTCATACATTGTAATGTGGTATATCCATACATTGTAATGTGGTATATCCGTACATTGTAATGTGGTATATCCGTACATTGTAATGTGGTATATCGGTACATTGCAATACAATAAATATGTACATTGTAATACGGTATATCTGTACTTTGTAATTAGTATGTATATCTGTACAATGTAATACAGTATATCTGTACTTTGTAATTAGTATGTATATCTGTACAATGTAATACAGTATATCTGTACAATGTAATTAGTATGTATATCTGTACAATGTAATATAGTATATCTGTACATAATAATGTGGTTTATCTACATTGTATTAGGGTATACATGTACAATATATCTGTACATTATAATACAAAGATAATTGATGACTAGTAAATGTTTCTCAAATCTGTGTTTTGTGATGTAAAATGTGTTGATGTAACGTACAGTAAACGTGATAGCGACCATCGTAAACTTGTTATTGTTACTTAGTGATAAATCCCAGGATACTGTGATATGTAAGGTAGATAGATATACAAGATCACTAAGTCAGTCCTAGTCACAAGTGGTGTTGGTGTTATACTTTATAAAATAATGATGATCACAAAATGACTTCAGGATTCCTGTACCACTTCAAAAACCTGTAACTATGCATTGGAATGTTTCCCCCCACATAACTATAGCGGAGATGAATCATTTCTGAAAAGAAAAAACGTATATTGGGGAACTTTGTTAAAAAGTAATAAAGATGAAATTAATAAAAAAAAAAAGAATGAACAACAGTGTTCCAAGTGTAAAAATGCAACGGGACAGACCAGGATTCCAACCTTGGACCTCCGATCCCGATACTGTTGCTCTTACCAACCGAGCTGTCCGGCCAGTGGTAGTACATTCTCTGTAATTTGTAAATTAAGGGGAGGTTACTGTATGTATGAAAACCTACAATGGAACTCTCTAGTGTTTAGCCTGCAGTAGGACAGGAATCCTCCTGTTGTTTTTGTTCTTTCTTTTCCTCCTAACATCTCATTCTGGCAAACCAGGAGATAAGAGGCTGTTAGCATCTTTTGTAAATCTGACAAAGTCCTGACGTCGACATGATGTAATGGAATTAAAAAATACATTTTGTATTTCTATCCTGTTCAAAACATGTTAACTTTCATGACAGAAATAAACTTCAATGGTTTCCAATTGCAAGAATACACGAGGCAATCCTGGTATTTGAAAAATTATGTTTATTTTAATTTTCTTCATCTAACATAACATGCACTTTGCAAAAACTTCAACTAAAAATTTTAATTATTTTTCAAAATATTTATTTTGGTAAACCCACTGGCCACAGTAAATACTTTCCACACAGACTTCACTGTCTGGTGTACTTATATAACCCACTATATCTTGACTATTTATATATCAGCAAAATACCTCTTATAAACATTCCTCTTATAAAAATGTCACAACAGTTATTCAATATGTTTTTCCCTAGAAATTTATAATTTAAAGATGACAGGATCCTGAGGTTTGATAAATAAGTCATATAGAATAGTGCTGAATGGAGCAAATGTTCTGTTGTCATTGTTCATTTTCCTAAAAAAACAAATGTTGGTTCTCATAACAATCATATTTATAGCACTGATGATTGTGCTTCTACATGTGCATGTCACCACAGGATGACAGTTGTATGGTACCGACATCTTTGGATGAGTTTCAAATTACTGTCATCTTGGGACGAGTTTCAAGTTACTGACATCTTGGGATGAGTTTCAAATTACTGACATCTTGGGACAAGTTTCAAATTACTGACATCTTGGGACAAGTTTCAAATTACTTTCATCCTGGGACAAGTTTCAAATTACTTTCATCTTGGGACGAGTTTCAAGTTACTGACATCTTGGGACAAGTTTCAAATTACTTTCATCTTGGGACCAGTTTCAAGTTACTGACATCTTGGGACCAGTTTCAAATTACTTTATCTTGGGACGAGTTTCAAATTACAGTCATCTTGGGACGAGTTTCAAGTTACTGACATCTTGGGATGAGTTTCAAATTGCTGTCATCTTGGGACGAGTTTCAAGTTACTGACATCTTGGGACGAGTTTCAAATTGCTGTCGTCTCTGGACAAATTTCAAGTTACTGACATCTTGGGATGTGTTTCAAATTGCCGTCATCTTGGTACGAGTTTAAAATTACTGACATCTTGGGACGAGTTTCAAATTACTGTCATATGTTACCTATGGACAATACCTTATGTTTGTTACCTAGTCACTAGTGACAATACTTTTTGTATGTTTGTTACCTAGGGACAATACCTTATGTTTGTTTAGATTAGATTGATGATACTCGTGTTTGTAAAATTTAGCGACATATCTTGTTGGGCACAATGTACTGATCGACCAAATAAAGTCAGTTTTAAGCACAAATTGTTTCGGTTTTGTTTTTCTTCCTTTCACCTGTTCAATACATTTTGAGATAGAACAGAAATAAAAATAAAAATAATCTTTCTCCTAATCCTCTGGTGTGGAACAGAGATATTCCAAGTAAGACAACAGTGACTTGGTGCACAGGGACCTGAATATTTGATACTCCAGCCACAGGGACCGGAATATTTGAGGTTAATTATGCTCACTTACAATTTCTGCACCTCTGGAACATGTCAGCAAAGTTGAGGCATGTGGTTAGATATTTGATTGGTCGCCGGTAAAAAGACCTGACCAATTCCTAGACCGATACCTGTCCTTTGAAGATTTTAAAGGAGTGACACCCAACTTCAAAGGTAGTCAATTTTATCTTTTGATGTAATCAAAGGATCAAACTAGTCTGCTTTGTCTCATCCATAAGGTGGTGCTCACTGAATCTTTGATTTTGTCATGACATATTCCAGGGATGTAGACAGCTTAAGGGAGCGTAACCCCTGGAGTATTGAGGATGAGGGACTTGTATATCAGTTACAAGGTGTAGGATCAAAAGATTAGACATTATTAGAAATTTTACTGGTTTTGATCATCGCTCCATAAAAATACCACCCCCAAATCATGACTTATGAAGATGGGGAGAAAAGCTCCAAACCATCATATAGTATCATCTTTAGGAAGTCTCTTTTTACTGAGAGTTGATGTAAACCTACAAAAAAATTAATAAAACTCTATACACATCAAACAGGCATACTGTAATTGTTTTGGATTACAAAAATCCTGATGTTTTTCTTGCTCGCAATTTGATGCATCAGCATTGAAATACAGCTTTCACATTGTGTTTCACTTATATGAGTGTAATGTCACATCATGTAAATATACACCAGGTTGTCTTTGAAACATTGATGACTACTCCAGATCAATAAATGAGGGGCCAGGGCAGAGAGGCACTTTATGTAACTGATGATAAATGGGGCAAAAATAAAATTTTAACATTTGTATAGAGTCTCACAGAAAAAATATACTTGTGAGTATTTGGGTTCATAAACTTTGCCTCCCTGCCTTCAACTCCTATATCATTGAATTCTGAATAGCCAATAAGTAATATAACTCAGACAGAAAAAGAATATGAGTTTTTTTTAATTTTTAATTAATTCATATATTTTTAAGAACATACCTGGTACCCGGTAATTAATATGTTTCATTTTCAGCACTCTTGTGTACATATAATATCATGAATAAAATATTCTTTTGTGATATCTATGTAAAAAGTGTAACAAGTAATTTTCCTATATCAATAATTCAGCACATGTACACTTAAAAAATATAACCTATATTATTGAAGTTCTTGGACCAAAGTTATGCAATTTCTTAAATGCAATCAAACAATGTTTCTGAAGTTATTAAAATATTTTCCATTTGCATTTAATGCATGTACATGGATTCAAAATTATCCTTTGAAGAGAATAAGTAGAAATATTTGTAAATTTACTGACATTTTTAAGGAATTGCACTTTCATTAAAAATTTGTGTTAACAAGACATTAGGCTAGTCAGCATCTGAACAACTTTGCCCTATTGTACAATTCATGACAGATGTCTGTAATAGTCCAATGGTCAGCGCTAAAAACATTTATTACTGTTGAACATTTTGTGATGGATGCGAGTCCCATTCCATGGTGTAATACAACTTAAACTGTTTTCAACTACAGTTTGGTATGTGGTGGACACGACATCCCAGCCTGAAGGTTAGAGCTACAATCTGTTAGTATGGTTGTACTGTTTGTGATGGACAACAGTCCTTGCTTGTACAATTTTGTTAGCCAGAACCACAGTAGAATCTTTACCATAGCCTATCACTTTCATACAGTTGGATCCCGAAAATGCCTGACCACTTTTCTCTACCTGGTTGACCACTTTCCTTTCTTGTTTTTTACGTCTCCTTTTTTGTCCTTGTGACAAAGGTACATCTGTTTTAGATTTCACCAACTCCTGGCTGCCGCTCGACTTTTGTGTTTGCACATGTAGAGTTCTAGATTTTTTATTTCTTTTAGTATTCCTCTGTGTTCTGTTTGACATAGACTCATCTGTTTTAGATTCCAGGGGCTTCTTTTCAAGTTTTTTTGGTCTCCTTTTTTGTCCTTGTGACAAAGGCACATCTGTTTTAGATTCCATCGAATCCTGGCTGTTCCTTGACTTTTGTGTTTTCACATGTGGAGTTCTAGATTCCAGGGGCTTGCCACTGTCACTTGACTTTTGAGCTAGCACATACAGCTTCCTAGCCTTCTCAATTCTTCTAAGTTTGCTCTGTATTATGTTTGGCATACTCGTTTCAATTTTCACCGATTCTATTTCATTTACTAGTCGACTTCCAGCTGAATCGCTATTTCCAGAATCTTGTGTATCTGATGTTGGTACTTGTACACATTTCTCTTCAGTCAGAAAGTGTGCAGCCTAAAAAAATATATAAAAAATATCAATTTTGAATTTGCTACTATACATATGTACTTTCTAGTTTCATTTTCCATACATTTTTATCATTATCCTACTTATATTTTTGCAACATACACATGTCCTGTACAGGATCGGTACCCTTGTTGAGATAACTTTTACACACAGGCGCCCTAAGTCCTATAAACTAGGAAACAGTGTTTTAGTTAACTATGTTTGGTATCTTGTTGGCTGACACTCTGAAATGAGATGTGATAGTCTGTGAAATTCTTTGTTATTTTAGCAGGAGGACATGTATCACCAACACAATCAATACCTGATATTGCCTATGTACACAGACTGCCTCTTCTGTTATTGTATCATTTGGTCAACTATACTTTTTTTTGCTCTTTCCAAACATATCCTTAGTTAACTTGTAGTGTAACTTATTAAAATTATTTATTATTGGAAGGGATTTGTAATTAGTAATAGTTTACCTCTTATTACAGTAAGGAACACTTTTGGCTAACACTTTGTTCAGTTTTACACTTCATAATATAAAGTTAAGTACAGCTGTACTAAAATATTCTTTGTTACATCAGTAATTTTAACCCATCAGGTTTTGTAAATGTTTGTAACATTGATTATGTAAAGCATATATACAGATCACTATAAATGTGTGTCACTGTTTATTGGGTCATGTGGTTTGTTATGAACCCGTTTCAATGTACAGTATGCTGTAAAATATGTTTATAAGGCCTTTGTGTGTCTGTTTCTGGTAGCCCTAGACAGAATATCTATCGTTAATCTAAAGGGGGCCTGAAATCAATTTAAATGGAGGGTTAACTCCTGGATTTTTCCAAAACCTAACAGAAAACACTTTTTTATTTGGCCTTACAAACGACACAAGACCTTAGAATTTTGTTTGTTAAAGGAAGAATTTATTACAGTTTGATGCTCACGAGACAATTTCTCTTCAACGAAAACAGTTACCTGGTAGCTTAATTTTTAATATAAAGCCAATAATTGGCAATAGTTATGAATGTTTATTTTACTATTAAACCATGTTGTATGTACTGAAAATACACGCATTAATCACTAGATCTTATCCTGAACAGCAGGGAGTTGAAATTATCGGGCGACAATATATATTAAATGTTTTGGTGTTTATTAGGTGGTAAACCCCCGACTCACATCAATCAACAATGGGCTTGTGTTTCCTTTTCTTTTTCTTCTTCTTAGATTTCACAGACTGATTATTTGACATGTCAATCTGAGGGTTGTTTTCACTATCATCCTCGCATATATCAGCCTTTACCTTTTTACTTTTCTTCATTTTCTTGGACTTAACCTGGCCCTCCTCACCAGATTCAACCTGGGTCTGGGATAAAAGTTTTTCTTGTTTTCGTTTCGCTAACTTGGTTTCACTTTCAATCTGGTCAGAAGTTTCAACAGAACAAAGATTTGCTTCAATAGTCTCGACAGTGTTTTCATTGTCTATATGACTTTCAGTCTTTCTTTTTTTACTTTTTTTCAGTTTTTTACTCTTTACAGCTTGGACCTCCTCATCAACTTGTGACTCAGATGAATGTTTCCTTTTCCTGGGAGACTTATTGCTGTCTCTATTATTACAATCTTCCTCAATTTCACCCTGATCATCCTCAGCAGTGTCTCTGGCTGTTTCTCCAATGCTCTCCTCATTGTCTTTACTTTTCCTGTTTTTCTTTGACTTCTTTTTCTTTGTTTTTGACATGTCAACATTAACTTCTTCATCTTCGTCTCCTAAACTGAATCTCACTTTCTTTTTTATTTTTCCGACATCATCACTGTTAATTGTGTCGGTATCTATACCAAATCCAGGTCGCGTCTCGTCCTCAGACTTATCATCAAAGTCTTGAGACACCATGGCAGCCTTTCTTTCAGCCATTTTCTTGGCGAAATAGTCCTGTACACTGTCGGTGCTTCTCACCGTGATGACCCCGTGTTCTGTTTTACTCGGGCTATCCGAGGAACTGTCATCATCCTGTCAAAATTAAACCAAAAGATGTCAGATAGGCTTACATCTTCTGAAGATAATCAGCAAAAAATCTATAAAGGGTATAAAGACTATCTATATCTAAATTAAGAATCAGTTGCATTGGTTTATCTGAAGAAAACCCATGAACACAACATAAAGGTGAAGGCTTGTCATAAGGGCACTGCACCAATGGCCTGGATGTTCATCATTGTTTATTTGGGGTTTGTATTTTTATCTGCTAATTTAAAACTGAACTTTATATTGACTTTACTGATTGACTGGTAAAGAAGTGGAAATTCTGGCAGTTTTGACTTTTTTTCCAGTAAGTTTTGTGTGTATATGGCAGTGTTCAAATTAACATTTTACAGCACCAGAAGCAGGTGTTCAGTTATAATAAACAATTAGAATGTTTTATTGATATGAT
This sequence comes from Chlamys rubida, assembly GCA_032359455.1. Classification (NCBI taxonomy): domain Eukaryota; kingdom Metazoa; phylum Mollusca; class Bivalvia; order Pectinida; family Pectinidae; genus Chlamys; species Chlamys rubida. Next base: position 23,985 of record JAUMHH010015674.1, read on the forward strand.
CCTGAACTGTTCATTGATCTACAAGTTCATGAATACTGGTACAACGACTGTATCTTCCATAGCTACCGGCTATCAGTCGGCCATTATGTTTGAATACCGTTGTAGATCAGCATTAAGAAATGCCAGTTTGAACATACACACACTTTATGAAATATAAAAAGCAGCTAAATTTCCAACAAAAGAATTCAACACAGTAATTAAACACTCCCCTACCCATGCACACTTTATAGCACAAAGTCAATGTGAAAACCCAAAGCACTGTCCATAACCAACCACACATAAATGTCTGTTACATCTCCCCCTTACCTCAGACGATGGAGTAAGATCGGCCTCCGTTTTAATTTTACGTCTGCCAAATATACATGCCATATCTTCTCGAGACCTTGATGACAAATCTTTTCCCTTGGTAAATTTTTGGTAGCTGAAAAAAATATATTATAAAGCTGATATGATGAATACAGTGGTGATATATGGAGGTTTCATTTATCATGCCATCATTGGCAAGACAAGCACATTTGTTAATCAAAATGAAATATATAATACATTCACACTTTCGACTCCAAATTGTCAGGATATCCATGGTATTAAAAAAAATACTAGAAATCACTCAAGTAATGTAAAAACTTGACTTCCATATTCTTATCCACTTGGAAAAACCAAGGCCAAAAAAATTATGTTTTCAGCTCTCAAAACATTATTCTAGGCAGGTACATAAAACTTTTGATTTTGCCACAGGTACTAGCCTCATTTGTCAATACACCAAACTACAATGAAGGTTACTAACTCCATTGCCCTAGTAAAATATCCTTATTTCAAGAAAAGATGTGATCCTGTCATAAGCCTACATAATATCATGCCGGGAGAGGTCTGGATCGACAGGAAAATATCTTGGTTTAATAAAGTACAATTTTTGGAAGACTTTATGCAACATCAAAAAAAGGTCAAATTTCAGTTTGTCGGACACTATCCTGTCCAGAGAATGACACCCTAAAACCCTGGAAGTACGGCAAATGGAACCACCGGAATGAAAACTCTTTCTTTTTCAGCGAAGGGATGGTGGAACATAAACTTTACAGTACCAACTCAATTTGACTCAATTTCAATTGGGTTAACTTAATTCACAATAATAAATGTCATATCAAGAACTGAACCCAAAATGCATAACCTGATTTGTTTGTGTTATGATCGCTATCATCATGACTCGTCTGCAGGAGATAGGAAAAGGTATGTTCACTTCTCAAACGGTAATCTACCGGTCATTGTCAATTT
>JAUMHH010015675.1:0-10910 GCA_032359455.1 Chlamys rubida
AATAGCTCTCAAGAGCTAATGTTCCTTGTTTACCTGTATGCGACGTTAAATAAAGTTTCTTGTATCTTGTATCTTGACACAACCACCGTCGCGTATTATGTAAAAGACACGTAAATCATTTTGTATCATGCAAAGAACAAACAACCCTCTTTTAATATCTTAAAGATGCAACAATAATGAGATTTGATAAGGACACTGCGATCCTCCAGCATTATGTTTAGGATTCAACACCCCTTAAACGTGATGCAATGGACAAAACAAACATCTGGAAGTAGGTCAAGGACACAAATCTTCAGTACTATGTGAAAGAAACAACAACGCGAAGATTTGATAAGAACAGCACTATCCAGTATTATGCGAGGAACGCAACGAGTTTTATGGTTCTTGGTGCGGATTCAGCACACAATAGCCATATGATATAACGGGTATGTTAAGGGTACAGCAACCATCTATTTACGGGTTTAGGGCTTTGTATTACATTAGGACAAAGTCTATTACATAATGTATGTAGTTTATCGCTTGTTGTGGTTGCTAAAAGAACGAGGGCATAAAAAACGTTCTGCGGCTTGCACATGTGCTTTCATCCAAGTTCATTGGCGATAAGAGGTTTTTCTTGTAAATATTATCAATTTCGTATGACACCGTCAGTATACGCAATTTACAGAATACTTAAGAATACTGAGAAAAATACATGTCTATATTCAGAGGGTTCAGACTCCGTTAAAAGCACTTTCACATATTTATTCTTTTAATAAAGCTTTATTGATATGGGAGTTCGATGACACTGGTGTTGTTAGTTTTTTTTACTTCATTTTAAGTTCACTTTCCCAAGTTACTTCGATCTTGAATAATAGTTAAAACTTCCAGGTATGTATCAGTTGAAAATGCAGGTATTATAGTCAATTACGTGACGTCTTCAATATTTACGTCAACCTGTGTCCCGCACAAGCCATGTACATTGAACATGCACACATTAATGCTACCTATAGGTGTACAACTTATAAATAGATTAAAATATAGTGTGACACTGTCACATGTAGTATATTTATCTGTAACTACATCTATTTTTAGATCATCGTAATCAAAACAGGTGAAATATTATATAACAGACTGAGCGAGTTTAAATGGTACGGGTTGTCTACCTTAGACTGATGTAACGTTTTTTTTTATTCACATAATGCTTGAAGTCATCTTTCTTGAGTATTTAAGTCTGTAGTGACACTTTTCTAAATTGACATGTAAATTATTCCGCAAACAAATAACAATACAAACAAAATCGTTGCCAACTCATAAATAATGCAGTCTGGTCGTCTTGAGAAATTTAATGAGTGTATTACCCTAGGCCTGTTCTCAAATGACAGGCGATGGGCTTCGAAATTCGATATATTTTCTAAAATTTCTGATGCCAACTATGAAAGTGTTTATTTTTACAACTGATCATGTCTTACTGCATATAAAGTTATCATATTTTACAATACGTAAATGGATTCAATATGCAATGTCGATTTGGCCAACACGTATGGCGGAATTCAGCGACAGTTTCGTATTTTGTGTCTGATGGGTTATATGCCATAGTAACATATTAACACATCATTGCTTTCCAACCATCTAAAGTGCATGCAGGTGCTGAAGGTCATTCGGAAAACGTGCTCTACGTCATTGGGCTGTTGTCAGTAATCCTAAAAATAGAATGATAGAAAAACTCACATCAAAGGCACATTATTTTTGGATAAAAAATTAGAAGAATCAAAGAAAATCTGGGATAAAAAGGAAATCTTTTCACGATTCGTTTTTCTTCGCCAGACGAAAACAAAAAACATCAGACTGGATCTGGAGAAGTAGCACACTGCTGTAGACAGATGTTTGGCGTAACGAAAGCATGATCTTTTTAATCAGGTAAATACTGCATCAAAATCCAGAATTCATGCCAAACAACTGAACATTTTATAGCTTTAATATGATTTATTGTGAACCTGTCAAAATACATGTAATATAACAACGCCAGCGTTATCGCATTTAAAGTCGCTTTTCCTTTCGAGGAATGTACTGTTACATGTACAATGATAAATCGAGTACACGTACATTACAATCAGAAAAGAAATAGACATCATGATAATGGTAGATAGCAATAAAGTGCAACATAAATAACATTATTTCTCAAACCTCCAGAGTAAAATAGCAGAATACGCCGGTCAAGATGTTCCTACAATCAAAACCTTTGGTGATCATTGTATACGCTATTTTGAAGAAAAAAAAGCCAACGTATGCTAGTGGCTTAAATGTGAATGTTTCATGATTCCCGTCCCACAGCAATATAGCTTTTCTTATTTATAGTAACCTTTCATTTCCTTTGGGATATAATTGTAACCCAGGTGGGCCACGACACTTCCGTTGATCCGGATAGATCCCGGTTATGCCTCATTGATTATTTACACCCAGATTCCTGTTGTTAATTATACATGTTTTTCATATTTTTTTTTTATTAAAGTTCCACAAGGAATGTTTCAGAAGTGATTTATCAATTTGAAAGCTAATCACGCAAGACAAAATAGTTTCCAATGTGAAGTTACAGTTTTTGACAGAGTTTCGGGCATCCCTAATTGATCTACCATCGTGACATGTGTTTATTTTTAACTACATACTGGTAACGTGTTTCGATGTTATACTGACCAGCCACGCATGCTGTGATGAAACAAGCCATGCAACCGGAAATAAGAGCGCGGAATGACACCCTGACAATGTCTTCCTTTCTAGAGGGCGCCACCGCCGTCAATGCTCCAATCATGATGCCGAGCGCCGTCATATTAGAGAACCCGCACAAGGCGTACGTCGTAATAACCTCAGATCGGGTCTGAAATGACGGATTTATTAAAAATAATGTCTTGCCAAAGTTTAAATTCAACAGACATTTTGAAATGTTTAAATATATGTAAAATTCTTAAAAAAGCAATAAACGAATGTTCATAAAAAATATGCCAAGAAATAAAGTGAAATCTTGTCTTAAATGTGGTTTTCATTGAACACAGTTTCGATAATTACAATATGCGTCCCGCCTTAGGCGGGACTATGACGTCTTACCTACCGACATAACGCCTCCGACCAGAATGGTGGCGTTCCCGGGCGTGTCCATGACGATATTTCCTGTCGTGTCTAAGTGCCAGGTGCCGTTAAAATTCCGGAATTTCTGGCCGTTTCTCATTACTTCCCCTAGATCTTCATATGCGAAAAATTCATTTATGAATGTTTTAATGCCAACCATTCTGGCTGCCACGTGACAATCTGCAGGTTCCACTCCCATCAGGAAAACCAGAGGCCAGAACAGGTAGGAGCATATAAGCTATAAATTAAAAATGATAGCAACATTTAATATTATACTGTATAAAAAAGTAACAGTCAGTAAGTACTTTATAAGAATAGATACAAAAAACAGATCTTGCTACGAGGTCAGTAAATATTATACTGTATAACATAGTAAATCAGTAATGTACTTCATACCTATACATGTACACAAACAAAGAAACAGTCAGTGGTTATTTGCTCAGAATAGATACGAAACATATCCTGTTATACACATTTACCAAACAACGAAACAGCCCGTTAGTTCTTTCTTAGAATAGTCACTGAATAGGTTAAATATGAAAATATAGAGACACTCCGTTATAGTACTTTCTCAGAAATGATGCATCAACTATACCGAATATGGGACAGTCCGTTAGTACTTTCTCAGAATAGATACAAAACACAGATCATCTACCCAAGAATTGAACACCATTTAAGAATATTACAGGCTGATCTGGAACAATGTAAGGAGTTTATATCAACACTACACAAGAACAATCAAAGAACAATAACTCGTCCTTTTACTTGGTCAATCTGGTACACTGCGAGAACACAGGACACCTATTAGAATTTCTTACAGTTTACAACTTTTTGACCTTAACTAACAATTGTTAAGGTGTTTATGGTAATATTCGACGTTTTTGAGGTTTAATTCAACTTTCGATAAAAATGCCATCCCAAGTTATGATATAAACGAGAATGGAGGAAAGCTCCCAACCCAACTTCCTCGCATCAAAAATCAAATTCCTAGTGGATGTACAAAAATACGTACCTGGAAAGAGAGGACGGGATAGTCTGGAGGAGCGAGTCCTACGCGGTCACCTAGCCACTCCAGAGTAGCGTTGCAGAATCCAAGCAAAGAAAAGAAAGCCAACACGCTGACTAGGATGTAGGCGACTATAGACACCGCTCCGATAGCGCCTATAGACGCTGCGTCTATGATGTTTTGACCATGTCTTCAATACAAAAGAATTCTATTACCAAAATAATGCAGTTTTCGACGTGAATGTCCAAATTTCAATTTCGTTTTTTTTTAATATCTGAAGTTCCTTATATTATGACGTCATCAGCTGGTTGACACAAAGTTTCAATTATAAAGTATTAAACAATTTGCGATGTCAATTGTTCAATATATACTGTTTGACATGTATGAGAAAGAGATATGTACTTTGAACTTTACCCTTTTTTGTCCAAGTTGACCTTTGATCTCCTGACCTTATCGTCCGGGTAGAAGAGTTTGGACAAGGCGAGGGCGGCCGGGGCTGACATGACGGAGGCCGAGAGTAGGTGGTTTGCAGGAGCCTGCATCGGTTTAAACATAACAAGAACTAACATCACACTGGGTAATTATTACTGAACACAGAACAAGAAAAATAGTCCGTGGTCAGAGAATAACATGCTTTATGTGGGTAAAGAATTGTCGTTTTCAAAATCTGTCCAAGCCTTTTGCAAATGAACCATTTATGGCACGTGTGTGATTCGATAACGTATGGCTAGAAGTTCTTTAGGAATGCAGAACCTACTTCACTTAGCATTTGTTGAAACGAAAATGTATACAAAATTAGTTGTATCGCAAAGTATATCCAGATTTACTTCACGACCCTTTTGCAAAGGTTGCAAACATAGACAATTGGTTAGGACCCATAATAGACTATACGGATTCCATTGGCTACAATACTTAAACATTCCTGCCAGATGTGTCGCGTCTTCCTGTTGGCCAGTAGGTCAAAGGAATTGTCATAGAACCGTAATGTCGTAATGAAACTTGCTTGTTGTTTTAACAATATGCCGTTTAAAAGCGTATTCATTCGACTGTTAGACACTTTATATGCCGATTGTTCCTTCTCTGTGACTAATACCGCAAAACAATTAGTTCCTGCTCACTTGTTGATCGCGAAATTATAATCCGTGTCAATTTGATTACCCACGTTTGGGTCAAAATCGTTAAACTTAAGCCCGCGTAAATAACCCATTATACGGTATTACAGTATGAGTTGATCACGTGATTTGATTAATGAAAAACTAATGATAGATTCTCAGTCGAACGATTCCAAAAATGAGGTGATAATAATTTGACATCAAAACCTTACTAAAACAGTTAAAATACTTTTTGTATATCAAATACTCAAGAAAACTACACTGTGTTGATATGTAAAGGTTCTGGTTAAAATGTACATGAGTTTGAGACTTTATGGAGCAAGCCTTACCCCGTACATGTGGTAGACGACTAGCGTGCTGCCGGACACCGTGGCGAACCCATTGGTCATCACAGTGTGTAATTCAGGAAGCGTCATGTCGTCAAAAAAAGGCCGTAGGAACGTGGTTGTCTCCCCCTAAAAAATGGGACAGTTAATTAATTTCAATGATTCAATTGATTTCTTGTCAATTTCTCCAAAAAACGTAAGCTATTAACTAAATGCTATTGATTGTTATTAAATAATTATTTGTAAATTTTGCAGAAAAATAGTTCCATGTGTGTTTAATTTTGAGAGAAGTTTGCTTAAAATTGACCAATGCAGATTTTGTTGACGCATATTCGAATAAATTTCTTCCGTCATGTGACTTACCCAACCGACGAAAATGTTAAACGCAGCATGCAGAGATTCCATGGCGGAAATACCCAGACTGTACTCCATTACAACAGCAATACCCCGGATGAGGACTTGGATCCAACCAAGGTAATACAAGACGGAGATGGTAGCACTGAAGAAAACAATCACTGGCAGTACCTAGGGACGACAAGACAGTAGGTTGAGATAATTTCTTAAACTGCAAAACAAACCCTACTGGATTTTATCGACCAATCATTTGGTTTGATCTTATGTAATAACATGTAATATGTAATAAATGTAATCGCTATTGGGAAACGAATCAATGGCAAAATACATTCACTATGTCGACTGATTCCAAATCAAATGAGTTTACGACTTTATTTTCTTTTTATTCTTCTGGATTGATATTTTAAGAAATGGTCAAATTTATATATTTTACAAAGGTAGACATAAAAAAGTCTTACAGTGAATGCGAATAAATGTTGGTCGAGAGCAGGCCCGAACACAAAGTTAGCTCCAGTGTCAGATTGTTTGAGATATTCTGTAATTCGTTGTGCCAACCAATCAAAAGCGCCGTAACCCCATGTTGACCGGAGCACTACCAGCGCAAAGATAAATTGTAAAAGTAGTCCCCATAACACAGGTCGCCACACTACCTGAGAACAAATAGAGGTTCAATAATGAGTGGTTCATGCACTTACATCAATGAAATCTTAAGGTAGCGACCAAGGTACAAATACATGTATGTTATACAGTTGCAATAAGCTAATAATGATATATTTTATAGAGTATTTCTTGTTTTCTAATGAATATCAACTAACTTTCACAAAGTAGTGTGGATACTTGCAGTCCCGTGCGAAGGTTACTAGCCATTTTTCTACATTTCAAACATTTCACAATTTTTCGAATATTGTCATGAAGTCAGCTATAATGATATTTTTAACAAACATTTGCAGCTTGAAAGAGAATGGTTTAAACATTTCTCACTTATTTGGTTTATACTTTACCATTAAGCAGTTTTTGAGAAATAAGTAAATCTCATGTTTAAATTTTTGCTATAATATTTTGGTAAGATCAATAACAAATTGTTGTAAAAAAAAAGATTTAGTTCGAATAATTTGTCATTTCTTGAGAACCGTTTGACGGAAATAATTATAGATAATGTCAGAGAAAAAAGTGTGATGAATCTTTTATATGATACAAGCGTTCGTTTTTAATAGCATCACCAATGACTTTCACGGAAAAAAACCCAAAATTAAATTTGGCGCGAAATAGCAAATATGTTGCCAAAGCACAAAACAGAAGTTAAAATTATAAAAAGATTAATTCTATGAGCTTAAGGTCATAGCTGGTATTCATCTAGAAACAATGTCTATTCTGTTCATAACATTTAATTAAATGAACATCTTACAGAAGTGTCAGATACCATATCTAATGTATATGAATCGACATTTCATCTAGCATTTTGGTTATGAAATCACTATCAAAATATGAGGGCTGTTTCTGCCGATATGCTGCTCTCCTATTAATTTATTTAATGTGAAAAACGATAATAGTTTGATTTTTCGCAGGAGAAAATAATGAATTCTATTTTCAGCATCAAGCCTTATATCTCACAAGGTGTTTAATTCTGATGCCAATATGAAGGCACCTGTCGTTGAGTAATGTAAACTGCCTTTACTCCGATTATTTAAATATATTTACAATCTATAAAAGTACTTCTGAGCAAGCCGTTTGGACATGTTTCAATCTGCACAAAAGAAGGTCATTACAATAAATCGATTTTTTACTTCTCAGCAATTAAAACAACATTCCCTTCGTGTTTGTTTGAGAATATAGAACAAAGTACGATGCTTGTCTGACGTCATTCCAATGTAACCGTTGTACATGTGGCTAACAACTGAAGTGGTAACTTACCTTAGCCGGATCTTTGGAGAAGAAGAACATGATCATTATAAACACAACCAACCCAACAGCCGAGATAATGTTTGACGGAAATTCGATGAATACTTCAACCAAAATGTAGATGAAAATGGCTAGAACTACAATCATGCTAACCATTCTGAAAAAATAATAATATATATATATATAAAGATGTATGTTATGAATAACGAATCATTTATTGCAAATAAAACAAAGTGTATTAAATCTAAAGCATCAATCAATAAGTTTATTTTAAAAAAAAGATTTATCGTGGAATTAGTCAGCAGGTTACATTTGAACTCTTGTGTTGAAGACTGGCGTTTGTATCCGAAATATTGAAAACTTATTAATAAGCGAATCAAACGTTTCCTTTTCAACAGAGGAATTCGTGACACAAACTTTAAAATATACGCACGATCGCATACATTAATACTGTTTGTTTTAAATATAAATATTATTATTATATGCATGAAAATTTCTTGCAATCACATTGGTCGGATCCTATACACGTGACCAGTCCTCAAAAACTCATGTAGACTGGTTATCCGGTGAATATCGATTTCTAAATATAGTCTATATGGAAATTCCCCGGAACCTGTTGAAGCGCATGCGCAGTTAGACCAGAACGCGATCTGTCAGACGATAACAGAAGATGGCTGCTGGCGAACGTTTCTCCTCCGTTACATCTGAAAATTTTCAAAACTTTTCGAAGATAAAGATGCTGTTAACATAAAAAAAAAGGCCACGGAACACGCAGTGCATGTCCACCATGCTTACCTTAAGAAAAAGAAACTCGACGATGTCTTCGAATGCTACGATGCTGAACGTTGGATTCAACCCTGGCTAAGATCAGAACCTTCAGCTTTTTATATTTATTTTTTGTTGATGCATATAATAAAACAGTTATGGGCAACTAATCTGCTGGTGAATATGCTGCGATATGAACCTGAAAAGGTGATATTAATATTGTACCAGACAATGATATTTCACCGGAAACGTGTGACCTATCATGATCAAAGCTTACCTTTGTAGGAATACATATCTTCTTTGAATATAACGTTTGATCTTTATGACACACTTAGTTGACTGTAACGATGATGACACGGGAGGACCAAACTTCACGAAGACAATCCTGACAACATATCCCAGGATCACCAAAACGGTCCCGACCATCAAACGAACTGATCCTTCATCACCGAACCTATAAAGCATTGCGTAAACAAAATACGCTAGGTACCCTAGCAGTAAAATGACTTTGATAGCTTGATTGACTCTGTGTTTGTTCTTCTTGAAACAAAGGTCACATGACCGACGGACCCGGATGATAATGCCAAGTGGCGACAGGCAAGGACCCGACCTGTCGTCGCGGCTGTCGTCGCCTATCACTATGCCGACCTCAGGGGAAGAGTCCGCAATCTGAAAAAATACCAAAACGAGCCGAAGTTTATAGAAATGGTTTTCCTATTACGAAGCAAGATGCGTATGACGAAGGAATACTATATTTGAATTATGACTAAGTTATACGCAAAATGACAATGACCTAGCTTTTTTTCTTCAAAAACCGTAGTTATCCGCAGACCTACAAATGTGTGAATTTTGAAGTTTCAGGTAGAATTAAGTTTTGATATTGTGTGAAAATTAAGGAGCGTTAATCATTTGACCTCTCTGTAGTCATTCTGTAAGAAATGTATCCATCTGTCATTTAGATTCGCGTTTGGTACCTAAGCAAAGCAAATTTACGAGATGATAAACATCACTCGAACATGTAAATGTATATACATGTACATAACTGTAGTTATTCTTGAAATAATATCCAACTTCAGATGGTCATACTATTTCCCTGTCCAAGGCTATTTCGTTTTATACGAGTAATTAAAAATTCTAAAAAATAATGAATAGTACAGTCATCTCTAAATGTCAAAATCGTACCACATATAATAAAGCAAAGTTGTAAAATTAGATAAAGAGTTAGAACAATAGATCGGAAGTAGCATCTTACATGTTCCTCTTCTTGTCCTTTGTCTTCATCGCAAGTCATCCAATGGTCAAGGTGGTCATTCTGGTCTTCCTTGGTGACCATCTCTACTTCAGTTTCCGAGCTCATTGTCCTTCAGTGCCAATGGCTACCGTTAACGAAATTACATAACAATATCAAAGTGTCATGTTATTGACAATTGAGTGATAATATTTAAGCAAAGACTATATAATTAACCCCCTCTCCATTAAGGTATTGTAATTTGGTATTTTGACAATAATAACGTGACTTGGGGCTTCAACCTGATAATGATAAAACAATAGTCACACTATGGGCTTCATCCAACCAATACTGAAACAATAGTCACACAGTGGGCTTCAACCCTGAAAATATAGAAACAATAGTCACACTATGACTTTCAACCCTGATAATAAAGATACGATAGTCACACTATGGGCTTCAACCCTGATAATAAAGAAACAACAGTCACACTATGGGCTTCAACCCAGAAAATAAAGAAACAATAGTCACACTATGGGCTTCAACCATGAAAATAAAGAGACAATAGTCACACTATAGGCTTCAACCCTGAAAATAAAGAAACAATAGTCACACTATGGGCTTCAACCATGAAAATAAAGAAACAATAGTCACACTATGGGCTTCAATCCTTAAAGTAACAACATAATAGTGAAACTATGGGCCTAACAAATGTCAAGCCTAACAGTAACCAAACAATAGTTATAATATGGGCTTCATCCCTAACAATAACAAGATAAAAGGCCCTGAACCCAGTACAAAACACATTACACATCTGTGAAGCTCATTAACCCACTGTACAAAGATACCAATTATGGCCGCTCCTAATGGCCTATGATGTGTTTCTAGAACGACTGCCAGTGAGCGGAGTGTACAGTAGTCGGATTTCGTGTGTATATTTCCTTATTTACATTGTACATTTTGTACGTATATAATGTACGTTTTACACAACCATCTTACTGTAAACTAGGGTCATAAACCTTAAGACCCTTCCATCTATGAAGTGTGTTTGATTCTACCATATCTGGGTCTTTGAGAAGAAGATTTTTGAAATTTCAGTCAATTCGACCCTTTTTGGCCCC
>JAUMHH010015686.1:0-10910 GCA_032359455.1 Chlamys rubida
CCCCCCCCCCCCCCCCCAGTTTTTGTTTTTGTTTTTTTTCAGAGGTGGGGAGGAGGGGGAGGAGGGGGAGGAGGAGGAAATATATTTCAATTACACCCACAGCTTTGGCAGAAGCTTCAAATGATGCCATGGATTTTTACTTGACACAAACTATTGCGTCATCACTTGTGTGTGTTTTTTTATATCACCTTTTTAATACCCTAAAGATCTGTGAAACACTTTCTGCAGCCTGTTACGTAGAACTGCAGGAGTGGAGCGTTTCCGTCTGCAGTTTAAATTATACGTTGTCAATGAAACGGGTCAGAGTTTTTTTTGTGGTCTGTGTTTTTACCATCATCCTCAGATATGCCTCTGACAGATGGTTCAAATGTGTCAGGGCCATTAGACTTTCACAGGGCAATGACTGCCAAATCTTTCGTGTTTCATTCTCCGCAGATGACGACCTTCTCAAAACCGATGTATTTCAGCGCTTTATGATTTGTATTCGCTCATTAGATATGGTAGACTGCTTTTCAAAACAGATCAGTTGTGCAAGGTTATGGAGCTTATATACATGTATATATAAATGTATACAGATGCAAAAAAGATGCATGCTTGCATACAAGCGTAACATGTGGATTTCCAAAGAACTGGCACACAACCTTTGCTATGCACTCTACAAAACCCAGATTGCAGCGAATATCTACATGACAGATCTAGATGCGTAACAATTTTTAAGGCTATATGCTAGCTTTTTCAGTGTGACATGCTCCTCCTTCACAAAAGAGTTTCAAACGAAGAAACTCGTTAAATATCTTTTAAGAATGTTTGAAAGGTTCTGAAGAAAACGTCCTTGATAAAGGAAGTACTCCTACATGAATTAAAGTTGATAAGGTTTCATATAGCCTTAATAACTATACCAAAAGTTGAAGGTACCATGTAGCCTTAATAACTATACCAAAAGTTGAAGGTACCATTTAGCCTTAAGAATTATACCAAGATTTGAAGGTACCATTTAGGTACCATTTAGAATTATACCAAAATTTGAAGGTACCATATAGAATTTACCAAGATTTGAAGGTACCATGTAGAATTATACCAAAATTTGAAGGTACCATATAGCCTTAATAACTATACTAAGATTTGAAGGTACCATATAGCCTTAATAACTATACCAAAAGTTGAAGGTACCATGTAGCCTTAATAACTGTACCAAAAGTTGAAGGTACCATATAGCCTTAAGAATGATACCAAAATTTGAAGGTACCTTGTAGCCTTAATAACTGTACCAAAATTTGAAGGTACCTTGTAGCCTTAATAACTATACTAAGATTTGTCTTTCATATGCCTTGGTGCTTTTTGTATTGGAAAAAGTATCATTTATGGCAAATGTTTTACAAGTATCTTCCAAACTGTTTTCTGTTATAAAATTTTTGGTATTTTTTTCTCCCATGCTTTTTGAAGAAAACGAGAGATATTAATTTCAACTAGAAATGTTTTGAAACGTCATACCACAGTAACAAAAGCCTGTCTTGAGAAATAATTGTCTTCTTTGAAAGATAATTTTTATGACAATATCCGTGAGGTTGAAAAGAAAGCAGGATGGACATGTTGTGAGTGACCACTTACGTTGAAAGACCACGTTTCCATACAGGAAAGAAGGGTCCCTCAAGACAGGGTCTACCATACCTCAGAACCTAATCTAAATTTCTTGTCATAAAGTTAATTTATAACTTAAGTCCGAAAAACTCAAAATCTTGCACACACGAAACAACTTTTTTGAAAAGCTCCAGAATTAAAACGACAAAATCATTGTACAAATAAGAAATATTATCTAATATAGATGACCACTGTTCAGCAACTGTTAACCTCAAAACTTTTCGTTTTTTTTCTAACAAAAGTCAACTTTAGATTATAGCATACAAGTTCATTGGTATAAATACAGATGTAATTATTGTAATCCTCGTATTTTTTAATGTCTTTAATGTAGATGAAAAACTACTGTTCATTAAACATAACACTAATTTAATGAATATCTGATTCGGGGCAAGGGTGTCAGTTTCAGTTTTCGACTTCAAACGACTTGATCTCGTATTTTTCGGGTGAATCATATTTTTTTTCCCAATAGGCCCCTCCCATTTTTCCATAAACAGCCCAGAGCAATACAAGAATGAAGAAATAGTGTGTCTCCTGGGGGCCATATATCTCTGGCTATGAAACCATGTCAAAATTGACACACACACACGAAGAAAAAGTCATATTTTTTTGTTTGAAACTGATAATTTTGAACACTCAACGTTTTGTGTGGCAGATGAGCGATTGGTATTAATTGCTGTGGTTAAGTGTTTTACGGCCGCACAGGGATATGGTAATTTAAGTCGGACCGATAACAGGCGTCTAATTACTGCTGTTCTTCATAACTCTGCTCATAACATGGAACACGACTTTAGTTTCCATTGTGATGTCACAACGTTTTAACTGATCGTATAAACAATCAATGTCGAAGTATTGTCTTTCATAATTTTTACAATGGTTAACATTTTTTTTTGCAAGTTTTGTGTGTTTTAAATGTTTGGAAATTTAAAAAGCATTTAAATTTGCTACAGTTCTTGTCGATCTGAAATACAAAAGATTGCTTTCATGTGACAGTTGTTGAGTCGTATTGAAATTTATGTATATTGATATGTAGGGTAGTATTGTGTGTACTGAAAAAATGCAAATATCAATTTTAATTTTTTAATGGTACGTATATATGTCAATTTCAAAATTGATGTTTTAATTATGTGAGTCTGTACTTGGAACATTTGTTGGATTACCATTGAATAAGAGAGGATTGAAAAGTTTTGTCGCATGGTGTCAGAAAATATTAAAATATTGAAACCTGTCCAGTAAATCTGATCTTTGAGCATTCAGAAAACCTAACTCATGAGATCTTTGAGTATTCAGAAAACCTGTCTAATATAGATCCTTGGTCCTATTTGTAATGAAAACTACCAAACAAGACCTGTGTAATCTAACCTTGTGTCCAAACTGACCAATGTGTTGTGTCCCACAGGGTGTCGGATTAGACAGGATAATATGACAATGTTTTTTGTCCCACAGGGTGTCAGATAAGACAGATATAAGTAAACCTGACCATTTTGTTGTGTACCAAAAATAAACACATTGACCAGCAATAGGCCCATGCCTGGTGTTAGACCCAGTCTCTGGTAAACAGATGTTATAAATGAGGTTCGTCCTGGATAGACAAACTTTCTGCATAAATGGTTTTCCAATTTGGGAATTTTAGCCCAGTGATTGGTGTACCTCCCTTACTAAGGAACAGCCTCCTGTTATCTCATAAGAAATAATAACAACTATTAGGACTATAGATCCCTACTCTTGTCACAGCTGACATCTGTTAGTCTAATTAAACAAATTACACCTACAAACAATCATGAGGTAATGTTGACATCCCGAGGACTATAGGGGTCATTATCTGGGTCATTATCTGCTCCGTATTGATAATTAACGTGATTCATCCAATATTGATATCGTCACACACACACGTATACAAGATCCGGAATGATTCAGATCAATCTGTTCCCTTCTGGCTAAACATACATGCAGGGTCCATATTAAATCGTTCTAAAATTCCAAATTGATCATTTACTATAGTGACATCACTAATGAAATCCACTTAGCAACTGTGACACGTTCCCTAGCAACAGACGCTGAAGCCTCTTTAAGCCTCTTTGTGGTAAACCGGACAATTTGTGAAAGTCTAATTTTGATTTGATAGCTTGGGGGATAATAATTATCGAAAGTACTTGTAAAATTATTGATTTATTGATAAATGTCTTGGGCAAGGTATATTTGTGATTGGAACCTGTGGGGATGAATGCTGGACACATATATATACATACATACATATAGCCAGTGGCCATTTAGAGGGCTGTTTAGATGTGACCATATTACACTGTATGGGTGGTATGTTTTAAGAATTGTAAATTGGAGTAAACTACAGCCCCCACACTTACAACTACGCTCTCATAATACAATATGGCTGATGATGAAAGGGTGGTCGGAGCAATATAAACAAAGTAAGATTTTGGCAGACACCATTTAGACCTGGAGATTCAGACCATGAAGAGCTCACAGCTGGAAATATTCACCCAAGAAAGACAGAGGAAAAAATGACCAGGAAATTGTAAAAAAATAATTCGGTGGAAATTTCTCTCGAGATTTTGTAATAAAATCTCATAAAAACTTTTTGTGTTGCTTTTCCAACAGTGAAGCTTTTCTAATTTGGATAAAAAAAAAAGTTGGACCCCAGAGTTTGTTTCTGTTTTTATACTGAATTTGGGCAGAAATCCCATATTTTCTTCTCTGTGAAAGACATATTGTTTACTTAGATCGTACATGGCGGGAATTTTGTTGGAAGTTGGACCGACAACCTCACTTCCTCATTAAATGCTTTTTGTGGTTTTGGAACAATTGGAACATGCGTGGCACTTTGTTGATTTTAATACTGTAATTGTACCGGAATAATTATATTCCCTGCAGTGGCTTCATTCATGAATTTCGGCCAATCAGCTGGAGTGAAGGGGTACGGAGCGTGTCGTCTGCTTCGGAGGGAAGTTTGAGCCAGACTAGTACTGTATGGTATATATATACACAGCTGGTATTACTCAGGGTTTGAATCAGCGTATGAACTCATCATCTGTATCGCAATCTTGTGAAATACTTATGCACTACACACACGAACTTTCACTCCAATTTGAGGGAATTTCGAAAGTGGTTGCCTCTGGAACAATTCTCTGGTTTCATGTCAGCAAAAAATTGTGTACTTATTCTGTGATTTTGGAAAAGGTTTTCAAGATTTTTGACAATATGTTTGTTAGAAAGATGTGCTAGTTTCCTGTATGTGTGTGTATTTTGTGGATATACCTGTTATTGTGGGTTGGTACAGCTAACAGACCTGTTGTTGCCGTTGGCTACAAGTGTCATTATGGACTTCTCATATGATCATAGATGTTCGAACATTGGAAGTATACAGCTGTGATTCAAATTTGTATTTAATTATTTCATCTTTGACAAAGTGGATTTTTGAATATCTTCAAAAAGATAGGTTTCTTTACAATTAAGGATTAAAATTGTTCAAATTATGGGAAATTGTTTCTGAAAGTGTGTCTGTGATATTTAAAAAATATGTTTAAAGATTTTTAATATAGTGAATCAATCATGGGATATGACCGTTACTTTGCGACATAATTTCGTCATCAGTACGATTTGTGTGGATATTTTACAATACTGATCACGTTCAAACAATAACATTCACCATGGTTCTGGAATATATCATCACAGTGTGGGATTCAGCCGAACCCAAGACATTTAATGCTGAGGTAAGTATTGGAACAATCTAATTTAGAAACTCCTGATCAAATACAATCACCAGTCCTCAAAATTAAAATGTATACGATGTAATGTATAATGGTGTCAATCAACAGTCAATTTCATGTGGAAATGAAGTAACTACTAACCTTGAAATTGACGAACTGATATTTAAATCAACATTCCATTTCATGTAGAAATTGACACCTGTTGATGAGAATTAAATGGGATTTGACAGTTTATTATTGATAATTGAAAAAAAAAAAAAAAAAAAAAAGGATTTTTATTTACATGTTTTGTTTGAGTTGTAAATTTCACAGAAAAAAAGTCTTTTAACATTCAACTTGAACTTTTGTTTTTTGGATTCAAATGAGACTATAAAATAATTGCTGTTCTTAATTTTGAGAGAATTTTAATGTCAAATATGTATTGATGCCAGGATTCTGATAACACTTGAACAGCTAGATTATAAAGATCCTAATCTGTTGGTGGTCCAGTTGTAAATGTCACTGTTGGCTATAATGGTAATAATATGTATGTATCCAAAAATCTTGTCTGATTACCTGTATTTCTTCTTAGATCAAAAGTCATATAACCTGATATTTTGGGGGTTGGGGATGGTGGAGGATTTGGAGGTCTTGAAATGTATTACTACCATAAGGTATGAGGTATACCTATAGTCAGGTTGTATACACTCATGTGATGAGCTCAAAGGTCATATAACCTTCCAATGTCAATTGACCTCATATTTTGGGGGTTTGAGATGGCAGAGGTTTTGGAGGTCTAGAAATGTATTACTACCATAAGGTATCAGGTATACCTAGTCAGGTTGTATACACTCTTGTGGTGAGTTCAAAGGTCACACTACATTCTGAGCATCAAAGACATTTTGTGTTGGAGGTTTGGGATGGCTGAATGTGAGAAATATATTACTACCATACAGTATGGTATACAAAGTCAGTTTGTATTTACCTATGAAATGAGGTCAAAGGTCATGCTGCCTTCTGACCTGAATGACCTTATAGTTTCCAGGTTTCTCTGGGATGTGTAAGAGTACAACATTAAGGCCTTGTATTATACAACTTTGTCTTTTGAAAATGTAAAAGAATAAAATTAAGTCGTATGTAAAATTTAAACTTAACATATTTTCTTATCACTTAATCTTAAAACTCAGCTTACCTAGAAATATTTTTAGGATCCCTGGAGTGTTTATTTCAATGGATCTTAACTAAGATATATCAAGCACCAAATTGATCTTGACAATCTTAATTTTAATTTGACTTAAAGGATGACAAGGCATCATCCTTGTGATTTAGAAATTTATGCTGTTGAGATGGTTTGACTGAAGTCAAAATATGTTCATTTTTATCTCAATTTTATGTATAAAATGTACATGTATTTGGATGTATGTGATGTAGAAAAAAGTATTGTTGAGCACCCAAAAACACATTTTCTCCACCTCAAGGGGCAAATTCCCCATCTCACACCCCAAAGTAAGCCTTATCCCTTTCCATGCCCCACCTCTACATTTCTCACTCATCCAACCAAAAATGCCATATTCCTTCCTCCCTAGTTATTGTGTTTTCCTCACTTTCCCCACCCGACCTCTGCCCAAACATGCACCCCCTCCCCATCATACACTTATTTTCCCTTCTCACACCCTGCCCCTACATTTCCACCTCCCACCAAAAAAAACCAACTCACATTATTCTCTCTGCAGCAAATGCGTTCTCCCCCATCCCCACCCCACCCCAACCCACCCACCCCCACTCAGCCTCCCCTTCACACATTTCTGTCTCTACCCTGTTGTCTCCCCCAGTGAGTATACACCTCTCAGTTTCATTCTCACCTTACCAGTACCAATGATAAACCTGTCCTTAATTAACAAGACCCTACATCTGCCAGATCTCAAACGAAGCAGGTCTAACAAGTTACACCTGTGTCTATACAAACCGCCTTTGTACCCAGCCTAACCTACCTTTAGTGAGGTATCCCCTATCACACAGCCAGACATATATACTCCCTACTGTAGTTTTAGTGTCCTTTTTGCAATCCTTCCTGCCAAATCCCTAGTCTCCCCTATTTGCTTATCCTTCCCCTCATATCCCTATATTGTTTGACTGATCCCTACCTCCCCCCCTCCCTCCAGACACACACCTCTCAAATTCCCAGTCATTCATATTTTCTAATAGTTCCCCCTCCCCCAATTCTAAACTCCTTTGATGTTGATATTATGTTATATATTGTTAAACTTCTTATCCCATCCCTCCAATCTCTACCCCTTTCCCATCCCTAACACAACAACCTTCCTTTACCCCTCTCCTCAACCCAACATCTACCCTAAAACAACTCGTACACAGTCCATCCATTTCCACTCCAACCCCAAAACCGCCATGGCCCCACCCCACCCTCCATCCCCACCCCCATCCCCCCAACCCCCACCTCAAACTTCTAATCTTATATAGATGAACAACTTTTGAAACTTCTGACACCATCCTTCAATTTATGCTTATCAATATGAATATTTAATTAACAATTTGTGTAACTTCTGTTAAATCTTGGGATATGCTAATAAATACAGGTATTGATCTAAAAATACTTGTAAATATTTATAAATTGATATTATACAATTGTTTGCAACATACAGCTATCAAATTCAGAATGAAATTTACTTTTAAATTTACAATTATATAATCTGGACAAAATGGATGGCTTATTCTATAATTGCACAAAAACGACCTTAACGTGCCAGATGTGAAATTTTGACCCAATCTTGTTTGAAACAAAGTCTATTATAGGGTAATTTTGTTTGAAAAACAATTATACCCTGTCTAATGAGGTTAGAGAAAAGTCCCAAGTTGTTTTAACTCTATCTTATCGTCAATCATATGTCAGATGTCGGAGTTGAAAGAAAACATTTTGGCAGAATTGGCAGTGAAATGCAATTAAAGTTGTCCTTGAAAACTACTTTGACCTTGTATATTTCAGTAAGTGTATCTTTCAGTTACTAGTTCGTCTACGATTCTCTAACTAGAAGCAAACGAGTTATACCAATACCTGCCGACAGAAGTCATTAACAGATATAATCTACTTACGGAGCAGTAGAAACAATGCTATAGGCCATTGTTATCTATTATCCCCTCCCAGACTCTCCATCCTCATCAGACGTAATGGCGACATACCTTTGGCCCTAAATAGACCAAAGATCACCTTACCGAAATAATGTGACTATTTTTCCAGGTGACTATCGGCCTATTAATGTTTGTTATAATTACAGAGATGTTTTCCTTGTAGTACTATACCTGTCTATTGTGTAGGTTTTAGAAGGGGGAAGGGGGAAGGATGGCAGGGGAAGGGAAGGGAGGGAGAGGGGACAGCTAAAGAATGGGTGGAGTAGGGCAGGAAGGGAGAAGGGGAGGGGGGGGGGGGGGGAGATACGCAGAGTAACAGTGTTTGAGTGTGGAGACATAGGTAGTGTTTTAAACTTAGGGTAGAACACCGACATTCACCGCAAAAGCACTAGGTCTATGGAAATCCTTAAGGTTATAGAACAAGTTGTCTAGAAATGTTTATGATTCATTGAGCAGCATATATGATATTGAGATAAGTGTTTGGAAAAATCAGTTTTCTGTCTTCGTTATCATGTAAAACCATGTTTTACTGCCACTGTTTGTCCAGAGAACTGTTGGCATTATAAAGGAGTTTTGTGATTAATTGAGGGAAATGTACAAGGAATTCTTCAGATCACAAGGAAAAGGGAGATTGAAATATATTGGCAGTAAACGAGGTGGCAGATGAAACAAGGGGCGTTATATAGAGGTTTTACTGTATTTTGTTTCTGAATTTATCAAGCAATTAACATTAAATTCTGATGTCATTCCCCCCCCTCTTCATTCAACCACCCTATTTCTCACACACCCTAAATCCCCACCAGCTCAGTTACTCCTCCATATGTGCTTTTTGGCTATAAACAATAGTCCGCCAGATTGTACATGTGTTTTGATCCACCCAGGCCTGGGTCCAGGATCATCCTTTGGGGCATTCAATTCTGATCAAGTATGACACACATTTTGGTATGGCAGCATCTGTCCTTAGCCACAAGCTTTACCTATATTTTAGCTACAGACTTGATCAGTGATATAAAATGTCTTCATGTGTAATTTTGAAATAAAGCAGACCAAGAGAAGGAGACCTTGATCACAGATTTACTAAAGGACAATTAAATTTCTGATGCTTATTTCTGAAGTAAGTTTTATGATAGATCTCTGAACTGTTACTGACCTTCCCTGAGGTGGTCATGAGAACTTGTGAACCTGAATATTGTGGTATTAACCGATGTAAAGGTAGTTTGACATGTACTGACAATGCTTCATCAATCAGACCATCATGTAGTGGATATAGGGCTGTTTCTTTACTTCCTCATTCAGGTTACTGTTGTTCTTAACACTGGGGCAGCACAAATCATGTTCTGATCTTTGGAAATGGCCTTTTTGGAATCTCTGGACAGGGAGGACATTTGGCACTGAAACATGTTTGGCTGTATGACCTCATGTTATCATCCTTATCACAGGGATGGGATGTAAAAACATGTGTAGACTATAAAACTGACCAGGGATAACACCTTAAATCAGTAAAAATGCTGGCTTTTACCTCCAGGGGACAGATTTATGGCTGTGCCTGGCTTTGCCTGTGTGATAGTGTAAGGTAGGTGGGGAGGAGTTGGAGGGGGGATGAGTAGCTCCACTATTGAGAGGTAATTGGTTGTCTTGTTTTGGGGGAGGAGGGGGGTTGAAGTAATTGTTGGTTGGGGTAGGGGTTATTGGATTGGGTTTACATCCTCACCAAGAGGTTTGGAGTTGGGGGGTGGGGGGGGGGGGTTAATTGGTAAGGACATGGTTTGGAACATATATGGTCACTGTAGTAATGCACTGTAATAATATTTACAAGTGGAGGGAGGGGGCTGTCTGGTGTGTTGTATTCTGTGCAGGTCAGATCATGGGTAGACTAGATTTGACCACTGGTTGACCACACATAAGGTCAATTGAGTTACATGGTTATGATGGGACATGTCCAGTCTTTCATAAACATGTAATACCACTGGTTGACCACAGCATAATTAACCAGTGTCCAGTCCTATATAAACATGTGGTAGACTAGATTTGACCACTGGTTGACCACACGTCTGGTCCTACAGTCTGTTTATACTGTCCATAATAAATTTTGCTGTGTATTGGTCAGAAATCAAATTATGGGTCAGTATGTCTATTTGTCCAAAGGATTTTTAATGTAACATTGAGGTCACTACAGAGTTTGTTTGGGTGACTGGGGCATTGGTAGTGACATGTTGTGTATGGATTTGTCCGTAATTTGTACAAGAGAGACAATTTTTCCCTTAAAAAAACCCAACAAAAAACCTACCAACTACTACAGTATAATACTGTAGACATCAGTCTAGTTATGAGTTTATGTATCACAACCATCAACTCATTCACCCCTACATATTTAAACTGGACTTGCCCAGTCTTTGATTTGGTAAGGTTCAAATGTGACTGTAGGGG
>JAUMHH010015697.1:0-10909 GCA_032359455.1 Chlamys rubida
CTGTTTGTGGAACCTCGTTTTGAGATAATACAGCTAAGATGGCAGTCCACTGTGTAGACCATGCTTGTTGTTGTCTGCAAGAACCCAAACGTATCAACACCCCATGAGTTTAAGTGTACTTAACTAGTCTTCTTCCAAAGACCTATCCCTGAAGAGTACTGATGACAAAAGGTGCAATCTGTGTTCTTGGAAACAGTATATGTTCATGATTCTACAATTCGTCACTGATTGATTTACAATGAAATTATTAAAAACAAATATTACATTTCCTGATTTCAAACCTAAAGCGCATTAAACATTAAACAAAGACAGAATCTTTGCAGCCAAAGGTTAGTGACAGAATGACCTATTATCAATGAATTATGATTTTCACGTTGGCTTGTCTATGACCATGGCGAAAATAATAAACACAGTTGCAATGGCATCATAATACCAAATATTAACTTAAGATGAAAAGGTCAATTCATGAAATTATTAATTCATCTCCACAGACGTACAGTGTAGGTAAAAACCTTAGTACATTTGCTGTTTACCTCTGGTCTGGGCTACGGCAGTGCCGTCTGTTTTTTAAGGTTGATGTCATTTAGTCCCCAGCACCTTCATTTGAAGGACTTAAGGTTTGGTCCCCTGTTTCCAGCTTCATAAATAGTTGTCTTCTGGCAGGTGAAGATGCATTCACCATTCACCACTTGATACTCATGCATACCTTTTTAAACTGACAAACGTGCATTTCTTTCCATGATATGCATACAACTGTATCATACATACTAATTGCTTTGTCGTGAATTTTGATATCCATGTCATACCTTCCAATTACTGTGACATGCATACTGATTGCAATGTCATATTACATTTTTTCTGCCATATACAAGTACACACTACTCTTTTATACAATGTAAATGTTGTCAACCGACTTCATGAAAAAAAATACAAAAAAAATCTACTATGTACGTTGCTATGCATGTATGTTTCGACTATTGTGTCATTCACTGTCACATCATGAATTCCAACGACTAGTACTCTGTCATAAAACCTGACACCCGCTTCACACAAACTTGTTAGATTCGCATACGTGTTGACTATCGAGTCATACAACCTGTTTATGTGTGTTTTGTGTCATACAAACCGCCTTTCGCTTCACACAAACTCTATAGATTTTCACACATTGACACTGATTACAGTAACATACAATGTACATACTGACTACCTTAGCATAGTTACTTATTGACGTGATATACATTAGAACTCGTTTTGAATTATTAATTGCGCAATGATAAAATGAACAAAAACAATTTATATTTTTTTAATGGTAAATATGATACCGAAAGGACAATAACTTTGTCGACATAGATTTTAAAATACTCAATATCCATATTCAAAAGAGAAAGCACATCATACTAACAACGCATGCCCGTGACTGGTTATGGGTGTTTTAAAGTTAACTTTGAACAAGGCATAAACTTAAACGGACCACAGTTTTTGAAGGGCCGTGTTACCCTGTATAAGCCAATATGGTCATTGAGCTCTGGCGTTGTGATCCTAAGCTACCAGATTTACCATACTTAAAAGACAACTCTCCTGGTCATTATTACAATTGTTGAGTTTCCAGTACTTGTGCATCCGAAGTGAGTGATACACATCTTTGTACAGGCAATTCCACAATAGTAACATACGGGGATAATCATTTGGGAAAAGGTTCATTGTAATTTCAATTTTCGAGCAAAAAATCTTCATCGAACCAGTCGATTATGTTTCCTCATTCTGTCGCATGATTCATCAAGCATTAAATTAACTTTAACTTTATACAAAATGTCAATGTCGGAATCTGGTACCTGTAGCCCGATAATGCCAACAAGGACGAAACACTAAACTCGCACTGACATTGACAAATATACCTCGTCTGTGAAAATATTTTTTAGCAGAGATAACGGTTCTCTTTACATACAAATTGGTGTGCTTACAAAAGAAATTTTGATATAAAATGTCTTGTTTCACACATTGTGACTTTCAACAAACGAAATCCGTTTAGCTGTCATTGTATTCCCAAAACGGACTTTGACCGCGTAGTTGTACAGACGGTGTTCCACAGTTACAGTCGACAAGGACCAACAAGCTTTCGTATATGTCGCATGACCGACCTTCTTCATCTCCTATAGCCTTAAGCAGTCGCCTGTATCTGAAAGGAGGTCGGACAGAAATGCTGTATATAGGCCTCTCGAAATACTGCCATTGTATCTTGACTTTAGTGTGTGTTGCAAACAGAACATCTCCAAAATATTGCAATGGTGTCTCCCTCAGCTAATGAATCTGCTTAGACAGACTATTCTTAAATAATCAAGAAAGAAACGTCGTCATGATGCTACTGGCATCAACCGACGCCCGGTTATAGTGGCGAGGCTCCAACGTTGATCGGCAGCTACTAATTGAGGGCGCCTCTAGTTGTCCAGAAGGTCTTTGATTAGCTATGACTGTGTCGAAGAGCTTCAAGGTGGTTACAGTTCTTTCTCTTCCATTGAGAACACAGCCACGGGCCATCAGACTGGACACTATTTGCCGCAACAAACGTAATAATCAATTTATACTTCAAAATAGAAAGCATTTTGGCACGTTAATTGAAATAATTGGACTACGTTAATTGAAATAATTGGACTATGTAGTGTTTTAAGTTACTGAACATATATTAGTAGGAATCAAACAATTGAAAAATAATTTAAATGAAAAATTTAAGGATATATGTTTTTTTGTTTTAGATTTATCATCCTCGTTATATATTCCCGTAGATAAACAGCATTTTCACCTTCCTTAAAATTTATTTTGAGAAGTAAGCCATAACGCCATATAGCTAGATCCGATATATCACTTGCCACGCCCACTATGTCGTTTAATGGCCCACGGCTATCAGCAGCATCTCATGTCCTTGCTTAAACTCGGTTGGTTAACGGATAAGTAGATGGAACGACCCTGTCCTACCTACACAAAGACTGTCTTACACATCGCTCAGACAATCGTGTAAGGCTGTCACATGACTGATATTAAAGGTGCATTAGATAACGTAACCTAATGCCATAACACTTTCGTTTCTCTAGACAACATTCGGGTCGTATTCAGGACTGATCCACGTCGTTAAGGCAAAGCTTTCTATACTGAAAGGTTCTCCTAAGAACAGAAATATGATCGGAAATGTCATCACAATGGCAAAGCAAGGTAACGTCATTAGAAAGCTGTAAAACCTAAAATATAACGCGCTCCATTTACTAACATATCCTCACAGCACACATTTGTATTTGGTTGAGTATGAAACGCGGATTGTTTGTTACGCTATTAAAGCTAACTACGCTTTCTTGTGGTGCAGCGTGGGTTGATCATACTGGCAGCGAATGTGACAACACGTTCAAACAGACAATCAATTCTGATACGTATACTGATACGTATACACTTGTCTCGATATTCACGTGGACGCTGGATCAGTTAAAAGTCTTTTAACCCACCTTACCCTTTTTGACGATATATATCACATAGTCCATATCATCTATTCGTTATCTCTTTTATTATTTAACCCTCTTTTTATTTAAATTATTTACACATACAATGCGAATGCTTTTAAAATGAACCTTTTATCTGATTTTATCTTCGCTACTCACATGTTTGTTAAAATAATAAAATAAATAAATAAATCAACATGGCCCTAAATGGCCACAGCCGTCGATGGGCCGCTAAACATAAACAAACAAACAAAACATTAATCGCCTTTTACGACATGCAATGAGATACAGCAGGTCTATTCTTTTGCCGAATCTGTTTACACGAGTAACGAGTTTCCATTGTACAGCCGTTCAAATTTATCTAGTCTTGCGATTATCTATAGTATGTAGTTTCCAAAGACGATCTCTACTGTTCAACGAGCTTCAGACGTCGTGCAGCTTCATTTTTCAGTTTAACCTTGTCGGTTTTGCCTGTGTGTAAAAACGGGAATTCATCAAACCTGAGGAAATATTTTGGCATATATCCCATGCCATCCAACGAGTCTTTGTCGACGAAGTGATTTTCACAGTAACTTTGCACGTCTTCAGGAGTCAGGTCAGATGCCACATAGCAGACACACGCTTCTTCATACATCCGGGTATCTGGTACAGCCACAGTTGCCACTTGATTTATACCATCCACTTTCTTAAGAACATCATCCACAGCATCTGGAAGTAATTTCCGTCCCCCACGGGAAATATTTTCCGTCATTCTTCCCCGTACGATGATATCTCCCGATGACGTCAGTAATCCGACATCTCCTGTTTTTAACCAGGGTGGTCTGTCGGAAGTAAATACGGCATCCGTCATAGATGTATCTGCGTGATACCGCTTCATAAGGAAGGTACTCCTTACCTGAATATGTCCCTGCTGTCCAGTTGTGACGGGGCATCCATCTTCATCCACAATTCTAACTTCCACACCTGGGACAGGAGGACCCACTCTTCCTGTCTCAAGAACATCACCCTCGTTTAATTCCGAAAACGCCATACCACCAGCTTCAGACGAGCCGTATCCGATAATGAGCTTTTTACAGAATCTGCCGACCACCTGAGTGAAGAAGTTATCAATGATCTGGCCGCTTGTTGTTATTCTTTCCAACCTGTACCCATCATCAGGAATACTGTCCTTCTCGGTAATCAAATCGCGAATACAGTATGGCAATAGGAATGCAGACGTGACACTCTCTGCCTTTAAAATAGTCCAGATCTTCTTGATTCCCCTACCTGTTGTTCCCAGCATTGAGTCAGTGAAGATATGTGTATTTCCGATCAAACTTGCCATCATCACCGTTCCACCGATCCAGCAGAAGGGACGATCGTTATATAAAATACTTCTTTGGCAAATATTTACTTTCCTTGCGCCCAATGCAGATGTCAAAGAAAAGTGACCATGCACTGCCATTTTTGGCTTCCCTGTGCTACCGGAAGTAGTGAACACCAAAGCGTCGTCTTCTGGATACACCTCCGGTAAGACAGCGCCAACATCAGCCTGTTTTGGGATGTCATCGATGACTGTAAAGACAAGTTTGGAGGAATTGCTTTCCCGTAAAAATATGTACTTCCGACGCTGTTGAACATTTTCATCAGCGGTTTCGAGTGATTCAACAATGGGAAGTAAACTATCGTTGTTACCTGGATCCGTAAATAGCACGTGACAATCACTCCTGTCTAAAATGTCGACTGCATCACTGGCATTTTTTAATTCAATGTTGAGTTGAAGGACAACAGCCCCAGACAAAAGGATACCAAATTCCGCCACAACTCTGGACAACGTGTTAGGACCAAACAGTCCGACCCTGTCCTGTCGCTGTACCCCCGAGGCTAGCAGAAACTGTGCCACTCCTCTTGCTCTATCGTACAGGTCCGCGTAGGTGATGCTCTGTCGAGGGCCATGGACCGGCCAGTAGACAAAGGCCTCGATATTTGGTACTAAAGCTGCGTTTTTCTTTATGATATCATTGATGGTAACGTACTGACGAGGCACTGTTGTTGGGCGGTGTAGGTAACTCAAGACACCCATGTTGCTGGAAAGGAAATGAAAATAAATGAAATGTATTAACGATTTCCATATAAAACAAACAAATGATCACCAATTAAACATTAAATGTTTTGATTGCAAACAGGCAATGTACATCGAACAAGGTTGAGATTTTAGGTTTTACTTTGTTTCACGTTCTATAAGCAATTAATGTTATTGAAGGACGTGACTCATTTGTGTAATGTATCTCGGAGGCAGGGTTTGTTGGGTGTATTGGCCTCCTTTCGATAGCCCGGATCTGATGCCGACTTTATAATGCTACCTCACTTCAAACCATGCTGAAGAGACCTGGCCTTGCAATACACGGAATACGGTAAATGGCATTTCTTTGTGGGAGAGACAGAACAGGCGTTGAAAGAAAGAGTAATAGAACACCTTGCTGACGTCCGACTGAGAAGTGATAAACCAGTGGTGCATCACTTCATGGAAAGTGAACATTCTTTGATTGACTTGAAGATTTGTGTATTGGAATAGGTAAAAAGGGATACAAAAGAGACGGGACTGTTGCTGGAGGAATTTCGGATATATAAACTCTACCTTGGTTCAATAGTAGGTAGTAGTAAGGGTGTCATAAATTATGAAATCTTCATTTTTGTGTGTGAATTTCCGGTATTCAAATATGGATGTGGCATAGGGTGAGGACCATTCGATCCCTGATGAAGGGCTAAACCCTAAAGCTGGGATGTAGATTGACTGTTGCTTTTGATTTTGTCCTCATTAAAGCGAAGGTCATACAAAGAGGATGCCTAGGGAGGGTAGAGAGGAGAGGAAATACATTATCCCAAATGTTGCGATGGGGTTATACAGCCGATACATTTTAGTTTCTTGAACGTCATCTAAGTAGAAACACAAAAGAAAACCCGCAGTTCAACAGGTGCGAAAATCTGTCGGCTCTTATACGACATACAGTCGGATACAGCAGACCTATTCTTATTCCGAACACGCAGGGGTGTCTATGCAATGTACAAAACTGATTCTTTGTTTTATATTGTTTAACGTCTTACTAACCCAGTGGCGGATCCAGAGGTTGTTTTTGGGCTTCAGGAAACCCCCCACCCTGAGAATTGTCTTTAAAAATAATGTATTTCCACCATTTTCCTCAATATTTCCCGTCTTGGAACCTCCCCCTGGAAAATTTGGACCCCCCCCCCATCCCAGATAGGTCTCTGGATCCGCCACTTTCGTTCATTTAAGGACTTGCCTCTGTAGTGCGTTCTGGAGGCAGGGCATGTGAGTGTTTGTTTGTTTGGGGTTTAAACGTCCTCGCAACAGTCAGGGTCATATGAAGGCCGGGGTATGTAGGTGAATTTAGAAGAAGAAAAAACATATGTTGACGTATTAATTCGTAACTACTGTATGTAGGTAACATGTACCGTAAGTTGGTTATGAAATAAATATACAGAAATCACTATATAATTAAGGCCACAATGTAAATATCGACGCAGTAATACACATGAAATCAGTGAACAAATACATGCTAAAAACTAAGCAATGTGTATGTGACCTGTACGATTATGGAATGATTCCGTTGTTGTGTGCATACGTGGATAAATACCGGGGTGTTATACTCGTGAGTTAACATGTTTTGTTTGAACAACGGTATTATCAAAGCAAACTGATAGTGAGCATACCGCAGTTATGTCAATGCATGAACCTATGCACACCTCTGCAGGAAGGAAATCGAGAAAAGAGTACTGTATTGTGAGAGGCGACAACTATTTAATTGTGTTAATAATTGCGTATTCATGAAAAACTTGAATCTTACTATCTATTACATATATGTATTAGGTTTATATTTCGAATTGTTCATATCTAGCATAGCTAAGTGTGACTTAATACAAAACACGGTTATAGGACACTAAGATGGAATTTGACTATATTCATGTTACATTGTCGTTAATTGTATCTATATCCATTTGACATTTAAGATCAGACTCATGTGTGAAGTTTTTTATCCCTAAGTACGTACACATTGTAAACTTACTTTCACAACTTATTACTATTGTCCATCACATTACGCAACATGATTAAGTGTAATAGTCTTTACCTTGTGGACACTGAGCATAGGTAAATGATCTTACAATTAGTGACACCTGTCACTCAAAGCTCAGGTACCTTTATTGTACGTACATGTATCGAACTGTGATATGATGTATTGCAAATCAGTTAGAATCTAGATTTTGGATACTCCAGAATATCTCGCCGTCAAGTCAAAAGTTATCTCTCATTAAATTTCAACGTTTATTTTTATCAACTCTTACGTCTTTCTTTCGACTATACAAAACGTGCGGAAAACCCGTATGTTATATACTTAAAACTAGAAAGACCAGTGTTTTTATTAAAAAAACCCAGAAATGTGTACAATTTTCCAGTCGATGTTCCCATTATTCACACGAGACATCACAATGTATATCACACGCGTGTACATACTGGTGTTTACAAAGACAACACTGTCAGTAAGCATTATACATTATGCATTATACACAATTTTTTTTATTTATTAAACAAAATTCTGTAGTAAAGTATCATTTAAACTTACCACTTGCTAACTAGTCTGAATTCAATGGGACCACAGCCTCGGGTCGTCCTGTTAAAGGTGAACTTTGCAGTTTGTGTTTTGGGTCACGGGTTAGCGTTATCTTTTCTGTGCGATATATAACATGCACCAAATACCTCTGACCGATTACCTCGGAGTACGTGACATCGCATATAAAATTCGACCGTGATTTTCGAACACGACAGACTGTCTGTTTTAGAACGAGGCTTACGGCGTTCTCGTTATCAAAGTAAACACAAACTAAATTGCAAAATGAAATAGAAACTAGAAAATTTCCCTAAAACATATGTTCTCACTCCGGCTTTGCTAGGCTTGTTTTATTAAGGTAACAATACCAAACTCCTTAAAAATCATATTTGTTGAACCTTCCCCGTATAACATTCAGCATCGGGCGGAATGCTGAGCTCGGTGCCTTTGGCATGGTATTTCAGTGAGATAGCACTATACAGTCGGCATCAGATCCGCGCTATCACAAGGTGGCAAATACACCAAAACACTCTGCCCTCGGCACACATACACACATGCACGTATACACAACATACATGGAAGAGCGTCTTTATAAGACCTTACCTTTTTATAAGACGTTTAACCCGATAAAACCAAAACAAACCTTCGAAGAGCTATGGTCATTGGTACTTAAAAATTGAAATGCAAGAAGAAATAAATAGGTTGCATTGACCTACACTTACCATATCAGTATAGCACTGCGTGAGGTATAACGACTATGGCAAGCCAAGTTGTCATTTATTTATGGAGCAATGTTGGTCCAGTACTTAACCAAAATATATCAGATATCTTATATATTATGTAAGATATCTTATATATTATATAAGATATCTTGTACATTATATAGGATATCTATATTTTATAAACATATAAGATATCTTATAAAGAAATGTTTATGAGATATCTTGTAAAGAACGAGACTCTCGCGAGACCGACAAAGAAGAAATGTTTGAAAATTACTACTCCCGTTGTAAGGTCACATCCGTTTTCGTTGGCGATAATTTGGTTAAGTACTGGATCAACAGTGTTTCATGAATAAAGGACAACTTGGCTTGCCATAATTATATGTAGTTTCAATTTGATACCTGGTCCCATTGTCATCGGCTGCCATTTTCTCTCTCGGACCCCTCGGTTATCAATAGGTTCCGAGCGCTGTGGGGAGGGTTTATTATCTCTCAAATTCAAATCTCGTTCTTTATAAGATATCTTATGACCGAATTATATAAGATATCTCATTTAATTTTGTTTATAAGATATAAGATATCTCATTTTTTTGTATAAGATATCTTATATAATTTATAAGATATCTTATAAAGAAAAGTATATAGGATATCTTATTAAGTATATAAGATATCTCATTTATTATATAAGATATCAATATCTCATTTATTATATAAGATATCTTATATTATATAAAATATCTTATATAATTTGGTTAAGTACTGGATCAACATTGCTCCATGAATAAATGAAACTTGGCTTGCCATAATTCACCTGGTCCTGTAGTTCTACATCTGTATACTAATACGTATTTCCAATTCCTCAATACAAAAAGGTAGTTTTCATATCAAACACCGGCAAGATGTTTTTTTAGTATTGTCGGTGAATTATTGCGAAGAGGACACTTGCTGACGTACAAATTCATCACGCAAGTCACATTAGATGTTTGTCTAAGCCTACATGTAATAGTAATATTCTATTCTACCGGCAAAGCAACATTCGTTTGTTGATTACAGTAGCTACATTTTGTATTAGCAGAAATACACATGCATGTGCTAAGAAAACTTCATTGGCTCGTTTTCAGTCCAAAAGTTAAATTTCATTACCAGAAACTAAGTATCCAGGTAATCCAGCAGCAAGCACGTACGGTGATTACGTCACAAGGAATTGCAACTGTTGGCCTATGTTGCTTACTGTACAAGGTGCCGTTCTCGCTACGTGTACACACCAAAGATAGCTGTAAATCTTACCTGTCAACAGAATTAATTAGCGGTCTATCAACCTGTCGTTCTTGTTATGAAATGGCTTAATATGTGTTATAATGTCGGTTACGGAATGATGTAAATAAACGTTCATAAACCAACACAGACCTAATGTGTGTCGTACGAATAGTTCAAAAAGGAACCGCTGACGTCAAAAACACATAAATATATGCAGTTAACTCTGTTTTGCAGTCAAATCTTTCTGTAAGTTATAATAGCATTAATCATTTTAAAACTATAAACTCAATAGAAATAAGCGACAGGAATATTGTAGTATTCATCTAATGTAGATATAATTCCAAATTTCATTTTGCACTTTGTTACAGGTTCTGTGATTGACTAATAGTAGCACACGTGACCCAAAAAACAGCTGTTAAGTATTAGAAGTTTTAAAAGAAACAACTTTAATCTACAGTTGACCATTCTCACAGCAGTGACAAGTTCTGTCGTCCTACCCAAATCGGATCACTTTTTGCAAAAATTCTTTGAAATCAATAAATGTGTCAACAGATCAGTTATAACATTGATGTAGCCTTAGAATAGATAACCACGCACCATTTTAATTTTTAGTAATTCATCCTTAGAATTTTCAATGAATGAATAAAATGATAGTTTGGTGATCCGATTTCTCCTTAGACGATATCAATCTGACAAAGCTCAAAATGACAATATTTCGATGTCACATATATATATGGGTCCACACAGTGATCAAATAAGTGGCAATATAAGGAATTAATCTGGATGTTTCCAACATTAGAAAGTATCAACTGAGGTGAATTTACTTACACATATACTGTATTAT